>VWZX01000276.1:325427-435925 GCA_013399015.1 Galbula dea | reverse complement strand
GGGGAAAGGGGGAGGGGGGGGCGACCGACGGCAAGGCTGGCGAGGGAACCGCTCAGCCGCCGCCGCGGCATATGGCGGCTACTACTCCGTGGGCGCCCCTGAACGTGAGGCGCCGAGGCGCGCCCCCGCGCCGCCGGCCCGCCCAGCCACGCCGGAGGGAGGTGTTGAGGGGTGGGAAGGGATGGAGGAAAAGAGAAGGGAGGGTGAAGTGATGGTGGTGATGGGGAGAGCGGCCGCCGCTGCCGCTGCTTACTTGCACTACTCCACCTACTCCGCTGCGGGCGGGGCTTCCGCGTCCCGCCTCGATCTCCTGGTTCTAAGGCACTGAGTGCAGAAAGAGAGCGAGGCGGGTCCTGTCAGGAGATGCGAGTTAATTAGCTTCGTTAATGAAGTTTTCAATAGAGTAGATCACTTAACAGCACGGAGGTGTGAAGAGAGAGGAGTTATTTAGCGCAGAGACGTTTGAAGTAGAGTGAGTCAGTTCAGGTGCTGGAGCATGTCCATAGAAAGGTGAAAGGAGCTAGTGAACGAAGAGTCTAGACCAGGAGTGTTGTGAGGAGTATCACGTGGAGGGATGAAATCGACCAGAGTCACAGGCCCATGGCTGGTGAGGGCCTCTGGCGATCACNGCCTTTCCTTCTCCCACAGATGCTCCAGTGCCCTCAGCATCTTCCTAGCCTCTGCTGGACTCTCTCCAGTAGTTCCTTGTCTCTCTTCAGTTGGGGGGGAGCCCAGAACTGGACCCAGGAGTCCAGCTGTGGCCTCCCTAGGGCAGAGGAGAGGTGGAGGAGAGCCTCCCTCCAGCTGCTGGTCACACTCTTCTGAATGCAGCCCAGGAGACCACTGGCCTTCTGGGCCATGAGAACACATTGCTGGCTCACGGTGACCTTGTTGTCCACCAGCACACCCAGGTCTTTCTCTGCAGAGCTGCTTCCCAGCAAGTCAAGCCCTAACCTGCCCTGGTCCATGAGGTTATTCCTGCCCAGGTGCAGGACCCTACACTTTCCCTGGTTGGACTCCATGAGGTTCTTCTCCCCAACTCTCAGCCTGTCCTGGTCTGGCTGAATGACAGCACAGCCTGACAGGTGTCAGACAGGACATCACCCTGGTGCAAAATCAATCCTCAGAGAAGGCTGTCACAGCCAAGTGGCACTTTTTGGGGGGACGAGGCCAGATCTCCATGCACCTGAAAACCAGTCGCTGTGCTGAAGCTGGGCCAGATGCCCCAGGGCTATGTAACAGCCACCAGAGGCCAGAGATGCCCCGGGAAGACATCTCCTGTCTTCAATGACACAAGAAGCAAGTAGAAACTCAGCATTTTGCTTCAGTGCTGCCCAAAGTTGATCCAGGACTGAGATTTGGGTCCAAACGCAGTGTTCTCACCCCGGCGACCCTGTTTTTCCCCCTCTCCGTGCTCGCCCTCCCACCACCAGAGCCCGCCATTGGCCTGCTGGACGATGCAGTGCGGCGGCTGACGACAACCAAAGCGTGCGGCGACCGCGGCGGCTCCCGCTGGGTCAGCTGACAGCGGCGCGGCCCCGCCCGAGCGAGGAGGGAGAGTGGCAGGGGCCGAGCGTGGTGAAGGCCTTCGGCGCCGCCATAGCTCCGCTCCGCCGGTACCCTCTCCACCCTTGGGTGTCCTCGGCACCGGGAGTTCCGGCTCCAGCCCTTGGAGAAACTTTTACGCCTCCCGCACAGCCTCCGTCCCTCTCTCCCCTCCTTCTCCTCATCCGCGGGCAGGAAGCAGAGCCGCGGGCGGCAGCCCGCAGGGCGTTCGCTTGTCGCGTCCCGACCGCTTTTTCTCCCCACGGACGAGCCCGGCGAGCGAAACCCACCCATCTCTGGCTTTTCCCAGCAATAAACCGCACCATTTCTGTCAGAGCTCAGGCGCAAACCACCCTAAAGCCCAAGCTCAACCCCCCCGGGGGTGCCAGGAGACTTACACCCCCCGCACACGCTCTCCCCAGATAAGCAGTGGGGTGAAGGAGGCGACAGGTCACCCCTGAGCCAAGTACCGATATTAACGCTGCTTTCTGCCCTCGGGATTCTCCTCAGAAGGAGACGAACGGCCTAGCTCTTACCGACGTGGAGGCCGGGGCTGGCAGGCCACCAAGGCGGGCCGAGGCGCAGCAGCGTCCGGCCGCCCCCGAGGTCCTTGGGGTGGCCTGGTTGAGGGAAAGGAGCGAGCTCGGCGGACATCTGCCCTCGAATCTCTCACTCCATGGCCCTGCTCAGCTTCCTGCAGCCGAGCTCGGCCTCTCGGGATCTCCTCTCACGCCGGCTTCATCCCTTCTGCGGGATGAGGAGCGGAGAAGAGTTGAATTCCTGCTGGCTGCACCCCGCGTGGAACTCTGGCACCGTGCAGGGGAAGGGAGGGGGCAGAGAGAAGGTTGGGGTAGATGGGAAGATCTTAGAGCTTTTAATTTTTAGAGGTTTCAGGGGGGTTTGGGGGCGGGTTCTGCAGTATTACAGTGCCCCTGGTGATGGTGTATTAGGGGTAGCTAAGAGAAACAGTCACAGGGACTCCTGGGCACCGTGCATTAGTAATTCACTTTGATAATCGACAAAGAGTAGGGAAGCTGGTGGAGGGTCTGGAGCACAAGTGTTGTGAGGAGCAGCTGAGGGAACTGGAATTGGTTAGGCTGGAGGAGAGGAGGCTCAGGGGAGACCTTCTCACTCTCTGCAACTCCCTGAAAGGAGGTTGGAGCCAGGTGGGGGTTGGTCTCTTTCTCCAAGGTGACTAGTGATAAGAGAATAGGAAATGGCCTCACATTGCACCAGGGGAGGTCAGGGTGGATATTAGGAACAATCTGTTCCCTACAAGAGTGCTTAGACATTGGGCAGTGGTGGAGTCACCATCCCTGGAGGGGTTCAAAACCATATAGGATGTGGCACTTGGTGACATGGTTTAGTGGCATGGGGGTGTTGGGTTGACAGCTGGACTTGATGATCTGGGAGGTCTTTTGCAACCTTAATGATTCTATGCCTGACAATAAGAGCAGATCACCTCTTCTATGGTTCTGTATGCACAGGCTGCAAGGTTTCCTGTGGGGTTTTTGCTTGCTTGAGAGGAGACAAGCCCAAGAAGGAGATCAAATGTGCATCTCCTGCTACTGATGCCTTTGCTCATTACTGGGTATTACACAAACACTGAGGGTCTTTACTCATATTTTACTCAGTTAATGTTCCATGAATGAGGAAGGACTGAGTTGAACCCCAAGGTTACATTCAGGTTATATTTGAACCCAAAGGTTATAGAGGGTGCTTTCAGCCTCCAAGCAGGATGGATTTCATGAATCCACTCAGGGCACAAGTAAAAGATTTTAGCTTGTAGGCAGCTTTCAGCAACTTGGCTCCAGCTCCCTAGTAACTTGCTTTTCCCTATCCTGCTCCAGGTAGTGTCCATTTGACAGGGTTATCCAGCAGGACTGGGAGGGAACTCCCAGGACAAGTTTATACAGCCTCTGAGTTTCTTCATTTTCCTCCTGCCTTCCTGGGCAAGCCTTCTGTGGCTCCCTACAGACATCCCAGGCATCCCTCCCACAACCCAAGTTCCTCTGGGTTCTCCCACTGCATCACTAGGGCAGCCCCTAGCCAACCACCTCCTGTGGGGTTTGTAGACATAAACAAATTGGGGTTTAATCCCTTTAAAGTGGTTAACCACTTGACTGCCACCTCTAGAAGGTAGCCAATCTAAAAATATACACATAGCAAAGCTGTCAGAAGAAAAGAAGAACTTTTGTTTCTCCTTTGCACTACTTCCAGGTGGCAGAGTATCAGCAGGAAGGAGTGTTGGGGGGAGAGCAGGTTTAGAACTGAATTCCCTGTCAATCCCAGCATGGATGTGGAAGTGTCTGAGGGAAGAATGAACAGTGGGCAATAAACATTCAGGAATGAAATAGCAGTCACTTTTTTGGTTGTGTTTTGTTGTTTGTTTGTTTCTTTTTTAATAGAGTAACATAAACAGATAGAGGCACTGAGGCCACTTCCTCAGTGGGGTTACATGACTGGGCAAGCACTGAGTTCTAAACTGGAACTGCTGCTTCCAGGAGGGAGGGGAGTGTGGTACAAAATATTATGACAAGGGGAGTGCTCCAAGTGAGGATAAGTTGGCATGATGAACAGATGGAGTATTCAATAACAGGAGGTTATTAATACTGCAGTTTGGTATTCTCCATGCTACTCCATGAAGGGATTCATCTGCTTGCTCTTTTTCCTTTCTGATGGGAGGCAGACTGAACAAACACACAGCCCTGGAGGTAATGCTGCACTCATTTCCCTCTCAGCTCCTGCATGCACGTCACAAACTCCTGTTTCCTAGGAAAACATCAAGGGCTGGCTCCTCAGCTGCTTGGAACTGCTCTGCCTCTGATCCTGTCCATAGAGGAAGGCTCCTCTGCACCTGCTGAAGGAGAGAGGTTATCTGACCCTGCCTCCCCCATTGAAAGATCTCTCCACCCTCCTCTGACAGCTGCCACCAGGCACCTGCTCCAGAGAAGAAACTAGGAAGAGTCTCAGGATGGAAAAGAAAACCAAAGAAACCAAGAGTGATCAAACTCTTGGAATCACTCCAGAGTTGGAAGGACCCACAAGGGTCATGGAGTCCAGCTCCTGTCTCTGCACAGGGCAACCCCAATAATCACCCCATGTGCCTGAGGGCCTTCTGGGATTCTGGCAGCCTTGGTGCTGTGACCACTGCCCTGGGGAGCCTGGTCCAGTGCTCCACCACCCTCTGGGGGAAGAACCTTTGCCTGATATCCAACCTAACCCTCCCCTGGCCCAGTTTCATGTCTTCCTTCAGCAGACAATGCAATGCTCCTCCTGCTGAAGAACAAGCAGCTCCCTTTTACCCAGAGCTCAGTCCTCCTCCCCCTAGGTGGCTCTCAGTGGCCTAGTTTCCCACTGCACATGAGAAAATCCAGGAGCAGAGCAGCTGACTCCAGTCAGACCTTTCCCTGCCCACATCCATTTCACTTCCTATGTTCTCCAGCTCTCCTTTGGGTCACCAAACATCCAGCCACCCTTATGGTTGGAAAAGGTCTCTGAGATCACTGACTCCAACTGTTCACCCAACACTACCATGCTCACCACTGAAACAGGTTCCAAAGTACCACAGCTACACTTTTTTTGACCCCTTCCAGGGATGGATGGATGGATGGATGGATCTATCTACCTACCTATCTATATCTATGGTTTCAAAGTTCCCTCCAGATCTTTTAGACTATGACTTGTACAGCTACACCAGAACTGAACCTTCCCCAGAGCACAATCCCCCTCCTCTCCCCACATTTTATCACTGTGACTATTTATTGACTACTTGGTGTTCTTTTTGAACAGCAGTGTTACGCACTTGAGTGTCTTCTCTCTTTTACACCCCCAATTATGGCATTTTCCAAAGCCCCCAAAACTGTTTCTTGGCTTCTCAGGAGTCAGCTGGAGGAGCACATGTGCTGAAGAGTCAATCCATTGCTTTAAGTGTCTCTGTTAACAGCCATATGTACCACTGAAGGACAGGTTTTATTCCCCTCAGAATCCCTCATCATAAGGGCATGACCTTGGGCTCTCCCAAAGCCAGACACATTGGGGTAGGGTATCTGTAGCAGATGTGACTTTGAAGATGCTGCAAGAGGAAGCTGAAATGTTGTATGGCCTGAGCAAGGAGCCAAGGAGCATGCTGAACACTCTCTAAAGTGAATAATGAGCTCTGACAACCTTCTTCCATCCAGCCCCTGTCTCCTACCAGCTTCCCTTTCGTTTCTCAGAGCTCTGCATGTTCCTGCCTGGCTTTGCTGTGCTCTCCAGCATGTATCAGCCCTTGGGAGAGAGTCTTTAGAGCCATCTGATCTTAAAGCAAAATAGTCAATCAGATACCATGGGAATACCTTCACTCTGGGGCCTCAAACTCCTCAAAGGGATTGCTGGCAGCCCAAAAGGATGGTGGCCCAGAGGCAAACTTGATTCTAATACTAGATCTTTCAAATGGAGCCATCACCATAAGGCAATAAGACTGCTTTCAAATCTGGCAAGGAGACTTTGTTTGGGTTTTAAATCTTGCCTTAATTCTTTTGCTCAGATCCTGAGGAGCATTTGTTTATCAAACAGACACACAGAGAGATCAGTCTACTCTCATTTTGCAGTTGCATATTTTAATTAGAGCTGCTTTTTCTGATGTGGAACTTCCTCTGGGTGAAAAGTCTGGCTGCAGGAAGTCAGTGCTTTCTGGTGGCTGTGAAAGAGAAAGGCCATTTGGGAGAAACATTTGCAGCAAGCTCTGAGGGGGAAATGGAAAAAGCCCTAACTGACACAAGGGAAAGACTTCACCTTCAAGAAGGGGGGAAATAAAGCAGAGGACCTTCATCTACTGTAAAAAAAAAAAAAGGTTTGCTGAGGGCTCAAAGTGGCAGATTAAAGTTCCACTTCATGAAGCAGAAGCTCAGCTGTGTCCAGCATTCCAAGTCATTTCTGAGATGCCAAATGTGCACTGCTTCCCCCTCCAAACAGAACAGCCATGCTGGAAACACCAGCAGGACCTCAGTCAGGAAGCTTGCAGCATGCTGAATGAATGGAAGAGTAAATTCCCTTCAGCCAGTGAACACAAACCTCCCTCTCTCTCCTCTGGGCTTATCTGTATGAAGTGACTAAGGGATTTTCTCCTTGATCTCACCCTACTCCTACAAGGGCTAAAGCCACAAGGACCAGGGTCAGTTAAAGCCACAGCATGTCCAGGTAATCACAACATGAGAGGTATCATCTCCATCTCACTGAGGAGTTAAGAGACTCCTTTCTAGGAAGGGCTGTGCTGTGGCTGAAGAGAAAAAAGAAGAATGAGCTGAACAGCAGAAGAAACCTATTGAGAACCATTAGGGGATGTCAGCCATTGTCCATCTGTTCATGGTGGAATAAATCCAGACCTGAAGGAACAACTGCAACCTGCCCCCATCTGGCTGCTGCCTTCTGTGCTGGCTTTGGGGATTTGACATTGGAGGAGGTGAAGGAGAAGCAGCAGCAGAGTCTGTGCTCCCAGGAATGAACAGCCCCTTAGCAGGGAACAAGAGGAAGTGGCTCAGTAACCCAGGGCTCCCTAACTTTCTCCTCCTCACCTGTGTGAAATCCTGCAGCTCAGCCAAACTCTGTGCACTGAGCTAAAACTCTGCTGAGGCTCCTACCACTAAGGAAGTCCTTGAGCTCCTACCAACGTTCTGTGGGCAGTAAGAGAGCCTCTCAATGGCTGAGTGATGCAGCTTTTTGCCAGGGTGTTCAACAAAGGCATTTGGAAAGAATAGATAATGCTAAAAGAGGTGATTAAAAAGGAGAGTGCAGTAGACTTGCAACAGGATGAAGTAACAAGATTCTGCACCTCCTTCCAGAGTCCTGCACTGGAGCAAATTCCTGTGGAGTAATTATTTACTTCTCAGGTTTTAACTCAGGCTGTTCTGAGTGAACTTGCTGGTGTCTTCAGGCTTAGGACAGTCTGCTGAGAAACTCAAGAGATGCAGGAAATGAACTTCAGAAGTGATGCCCAAGAGGTACAGTTGCTTCCTGCTGTTCCCTCAGCTCCTGTCAGTGCTCACCAGAGAGAAGAGATCAGCTCCTGCCCCTCTGCTTCCCCTCCTCAGGAAGCTGTAGAGCACCAGGAGGTCTCCTCTCAGTCTCCTCTTCCCCAGGCTGAACAACCCAAGTGACTTCAGCCATTCCTCACACAGCTTCCCCTCCAGACACACCACATCTCCCTGGCAGTTCCTTGCCTTTCACCAACTGATCTCATCCACTGACAACTAAAATCTGGGGCTGCTTCACCATGACACTAGGCATCACCTGTACAGCATGGGCCAAGCACTTTGATCCCTTCAGGGACTGGTACTTTGCACAGCAGCTAGAACAACCAACAGAAAACAGATCCCCAAACCCTGAATACAGATGTTTGAACCTAATAAAAAGTGTCTGCAGGTGGAGTTCATGGACTGTAGTAAAAAGTGTAAGGTCTAAATGGATCCAACTCCTTTGAATTTCATTTTATTTCAGTCTACCCAGAAACCTGCAAGGAAAACAAGGAAAACATCCTCTGAACTATGCACAAATCATCTCCATGAGCAGCTTTTTGTGCTCTTCAGAAAACAGGAAAATGAGAGTGGAGAAAAGCAATGGCAAAGAGAGGAGCAGTGAAAATCAATTGCATGGTTCCAACAGATGGAACAATCCAGAGGGCAAAGCAATCCATAACAGCCAAGGGTCAATGGGTTTACAACAGGAAAAGGAAACCAGGGAGGTTCCATGGGCAAAGCACAAACCCCACTGCCCCCTGAAACACATTTCATGCTCTCTGCACCACATCTAGCAACACCCCAGTATTTTAATAGCTCTCCTAATAGCTGTTTTTCTAATAAACATTGTATAGGCACTTCCTGGGAGGTACCAGTTGCTTTGCTTTGCTTAAACCAAAATAAAGGCTCTTAGGCATCTTCTTTACTTCCCATTCTCAAGGCTTAAAGCTCAATAGGTAAGAAGGAAACTGCAGGAAATCCTCATCCCTACACACAACCCTTAAGATCCAATTCAAATCCTAAAGGACACCAGTCTCTGTGCCACCTTACACAGCAGGGTGGGAACCTTCTGGGTACTGAGAAACCTCCTGGTGTATTGCTGAGTAATGGAAAGAGACTTTAATCCTAGAATCATACAATCATCATGGTTGGAAAAAGACATCTAAGTCCAACCAGCAACTTGTCACCACCATGCCGTTACACCATGTCCCTCAGAACCATATCTAGATGTCTTCTGAGCCCCTCCAGGGATGGTGACTCCACCACTGCCCTGGCCAGCCTGGGCCAATGCCTAACCACTCTGGCAGGCAACAAATTGTTCCTAATATCCAACTTGAACCTCCCCTACTGCAACTTGAGACCATTTCCTCTTGGTCTATCAACTGTTACTTGGGAGAAGACAACAACCCCACTTGGCTCCAACCTCCTTTCAGGGAGCTGGAGAGAGTGGGAAGGTCTCCCCTGAGCCTCCTCTTCTCCAGACTAACCAACCCCAGTTCCCTCAGCTGCTCCTCACAACACTTGTGCTCTAGACCCTGCACCACCCTCCTTGCCCTTTTCTGGCCACACTCCAGCACCTCAATGTCCTTCTTGGAGTGAAGGACCCAAAACTGACCCCAGGATTTATGACACGGTTTAGCAGTATGGGAGTGTTGGGTCAACAGTTGGACTTGATGATCTAGGAGGTCTTCTCCAACCTTAATGCTTCTGTGATCTGACAGAGAGGTTTGCACAGCACAGCCATGCTCCTACAAGTCCTCTGGGAACTCCCTCATCTCCCCATGACCACTGCTCTCCCCAGCAGTGTGGTGGCTGCAGTTCTACAGACAGTTCTGTCCTGCCAAGCAGGTGCTGGCAGGCAGCTGGGCTGAGACATCTGCAGTACCTCTGATTGATGAGAACATTGTGCAAAGCCCACAAAGAGTTCATCATGAACCAGAAACAAAAGGCAGGAAAAGAAAGAACTTTCTATGACAGTGTGATGAGGTAAATTTCCTAGAAGAGGCTGTTGAGCAGAAGAGGATGTAGAACATCTCAGCAGCTTCTGAAAGCAGCTCCAGCTGATGCACCACGTGGCTTATCTTACTCTTTTCAGCTTTTCTTGGGATTTATTTTGGCAAGACAATTCTTCAAGTCTCCTAACACATCCTCTCTTCTTTAGGAAGCAGAGAGATCCAACCCTGCTGCTGTCTGAAGAACCAGAACTGTTCACTAGGCTGATGTGCCACCTGATCTACCAGGTCAGAAGAAACACAGGAAGCCATCAAACATCTACAACAGGAATGCAATCCAAAAGTTCCAAGTTGCCATTTTTCTTGCCTAATTGTAAGGAACATCTCTGGGTATACACAAACCCTCATTTTTTTTTAACTTGCTTTGGGTTTTCATGTTTGCTTTGGGTCTTATTTATTCCCATGAGCAGCAGCAGAGTCACTGCCAGCAGACTCAGCCTTTAGTAATCTGGATTATTGTGAAGGGTCTGAAAGAATGATCCCAGCAGATTCCTCCAGCACCTTGGGAAGAGGAAAGTTCAGCAGAGAGAAGGGGTGGGGGGGAAAAAAGGGAACTATTGCTAGGCAAAGTGATGAGGTTCTTCATTTAAATGATTTGATGTGCTTTAGGAACAGGAGAGGTTACAGCACACCACTGAGGAAGGTACCTTAGGAGAAATGGGCTTTCAGTGGGCTAGGGGAGGCTAAAGACAACTGAGCTGTAATCAGAACTAAATGGAGAGAGATAATGTATAAATAATGAAAGAGCTTTTTCCTGAAAGGCCTGGAAACAAATGAGAATGTTTTCTGTATCCTTGTTCTGTGCTGATCTCTGCAGTGGCTTTTGAGCCCCATGACCCAGAGAGGTTAAAGTTTGTGTCTTTCCCAGAAGCTGCACCTCCACAATTAACATGACAGAGAAAAGCATGTCAGGAAGAACTAGCACAGGAGAGGAATGAACAATAATTCATCTAGATAATAAATAAGAGGAAAAAAACCCCACCTCCCCAAACCCCCTACCCTTGGTTCAATCAGAGTATCCTGAATTTCCTTTTCAGATCTCCTGAACACCTAGTCCTGAAAGGGATGCTGATTTTGTTCCTGGTTTGACAATGCCAACCAGAGTGAAGTGTTCTCCTTGCTCTATTCCTGGATCACTCCTTGACAAGATATAGCCAATTGTGCTAAAATCACTGGGTATTTTGAGAAGGAGGCAGCTGTCTCTGGGGCTGTTGGCTGAGGTCAGCAAACTCATCTCATTTGTGACCTAAGCTTGGTCTCCTGGCTCTCTTAAAAAAGGAGAAAGGAAGAAGGGGGAGAGGAGGAGAAAGATGGAAAGGACACCAGAGAAACTGGCTGCTCATTTAGCTAGACATTTGTTCTAGTTGATTTTTAACCTAATAGCACCCAGAGGTAAGTTGGTAGCATTCAGCCAAGATGAGGCACAGGGAGGAGATGTCTATGGGGTCAGCTCTCATCACTGCTCCTCTAGTGACACTGTCACCAGCATCTCTGGCATTTCAGGCAACAGCCTCTCAATTCCTGACCCCCTAACCACAGCAACTCTTCCACAAGTCCTGCTTAAACCTCATTTTAAAGGCAGCTGTAGTGCATTAAGTGGGTGGAAGTGCTTAAATGTCTCCATATCTCACAGAAACCTTGATCTATCACTGAGTGGTTCCATTTCTCAGCTCCTGAAGCAGCCAAAGAAAAAACAGTGCCATGCTGCTGCTGACATCACTGCTGCTGCTGAAGGGATGATGAAATTGGGTCTCTCAAAGCTGCAGGCAAAATCCTACAATGGGTAACAACTATTCCTTCTGTGTGGATGACTGGAAGGGTTGTCTCTGCTGGGCACAGGATGGATTCAGAGATGATTCCTTTTTTGTTAGAGTCACTTCATGTGTACATGCAATATTCAAACAGCTGCTTTTCCAACTGCTGCTACCTGCTCCCTGCCCCCAGAGCTGCCTTCTTGCCTTAAAACAGTCAGCAGAGCTCCAAAGCACTGCAAAAGCCCCACCCTGGGAGATAAAATTGGGGATGTTTGGAAAAATGTGGGCATGTTAGGACAAATGTCTTCCCTGCAAGAGTGGTTAGGCATTGGCCCAGGCTGCCCAGGGCAGTGGTGGAGTCACCATCCCTGGAGGGGGTCAAAGGGCCATGGTTTAGTGGCATGGTGGTGATAGGTTGCTGGTTGGATTTGATGATCTTAGAGATCTCTTCCAACCTTCGTGATTCTGTGTGATGGAAGTAAATAAATATACTGATTTAAAGGTACTAGCTTAAGGAAAGAAACAACAATAATAAGAAAAAAATCCCTAAACAAATGAAAAACCAAACCAAACCAGGCAAAAACTAGAGCAAACCAACAGAAAGAAAAGAAGGGGAAAAAAAGGAAAGGGGAAAAAAAGGAAAGGGGAAAAAAAGGAAAGGGGAAAAAAAGGAAAGGGGAAAAAAAGGAAAGGGGAAAAAAAGGAAAGGGGAAAAAAAGGAAAGGGGAAAAGACAAGGGGAAAAGAAATGAAAAGGGAAAAAGAAAGAAAAAAGAGAAAAGGAGAGGCAAAAGGGAAAAGGGAAAAGAACCCCAAACCCCAAATCAAGCAAGCAGGAAAAGCACAAGCCCAGCTAAGGCAGCCTGAGAGTCCATTTGCTGCCTTGGTTTCCCTTCGATGGCTGCAGGGTACTGGACATTCTTCCCTATCCCAATCAACCCTGTCTCCCTTCTGCTCTTCAAAGCAGAGAGAGGCAAAGGTTTCCTCCAGGAGCAGGAAGAGTTCCACTTGCCCTGTGGCCAGTGGGGAAAAGCTGTCAGTGTGAATTACTGTCCTGTCCCTGTGGCAAGAGATTTCTCTTCGTGCTTGCTCAATTCCCTTAAGAGAAACACTTGCTAAGAGCATTTGGTACTTAGCCTGCCAGGCTGCCAGCCAGTGAGTCCTCAGGATCAACTCATGCTAAAATATTCTCTTTTCTATTGATTTTCTTCCCCCTACATTAACTGAGGAAAGAAACAGCTAAATAATTGTAGCTGGAAAGAAGAGTGTGGCCCTCTCAGAAGGACAGGCAGAGAATTTAAGATAGAATTGGCAGCAGCTTCCACTGCCAGAGATGTCAGAATATCATCTTCTCACTTCACCTCATTCTGGCCCAAACCTCTTCTCCTTACTACACAAGGAGTTAGAGTTCTATTTCTTCTCTACAGACAGCCAGAACCCCCCCAGAGATACATCAGTGAAAATAATGTGGATCTTGTGCAGCTGTCTATGCACATCTGTGTTCCAAGGAGGGAGCCAAATGCTAGCCAAGAGATTCCAAGTCCATTTGCTCCACTGGAGGCTCTTCTACCAGTACTTGTTAAATTATTTCTTCATACCTCTTTCCTAGTACTAGATTATGGTCTCAGTGGCTCCTGTCTTCTTCAACACCTTCATCAGTGACCTGGCTGGGAGGAGGAAAGGCTGAGAGCCCTGGGGCTGCTTCGCCTGGAGAAGAGCAGCCCCAGAGGGGAGCTGCTCAATGCTGGGCAAGAGCTCAAGGCTGGGGGCAAGAGGCTGGGGCCAGACTCTGCCCAGTGGTGGCCAGGGCCAGGCCAAGGGGCACTGGGCACAAACTGGAACCCAGGAGGTTCCAGCTGAGCAGGAGGAGAAACTTGTTTGGTGTGAAGGTGTTGGAGCCCTGGCCCAGGCTGGCCAGAGGGGTTGTGGAGTCTCTTGCTGTGGAGAGATTCCAAAGGCAGCTGGAGGTGACCCTAGGCAAGCTGCTGTGGGTGACCCTCCTTCAGCAGGAGGGTTGGACTGGATGATCCCCAAAGGTCCCTTCTAACCCTCACCATGCTGGGAGACTGGGACAAAGCAGAGTTGTGGAAATTCCTGGGCCATTGAGCAGCTCTGGAATGAATCTTGTATTTCTAGATCTCTTGATCTGGCCAGCAAGAATGCAGGAGAATATGAATGAATGACTGATGAGACCTTGGCTCTGTGTCCTTACACACCATTGATTACTTCTACCAAAGAGCACATTAGTTTCAATAGAAACTATACCTTATATTCTTATAGCACATTCACCAGCAGGAATCCTAATCATCTAGCAAACTGAGGGGATGGTAACCATGAAGATGCAAGAAAGAAAAGCTCTACAGATTGTCCAAGTTAGCACTAGTGAGATTTTGGCTGAGCAAGGTTGTGCTACACAGAACTGATCCAAACAAAGACACCTTCAACAGATTCTGGGTCAGTTAGGTGAGGACAGATTGATCAAGGAACTCTCTGAGGAGAGATGCTTCTAATGGGGATCTGTCATCATCTTAAGCAGTGATGTGGCCATGGATAGAAAACCTTTGCCAAGATGACAAACCCAGCTACTAAGTGTCTGTAAAGGAACAGCCACAAGCCAAGCACACAGTCCCTTTGGATCCCAGAAACAAACTGCAGCCTAATGAAACCAAGATGGAAAACTCTGCCACTGGAAAAGACTCCTCTGCCACTGCCAGGCTGAGGAGCTAGAGCCTTCAAAGTGATGTGCAATGCTAGGTGAGCTCCAAAAGCCACACCTCAACAAGAGGGAGAACTCTTCCATGCCAGGATGTGGAAGTGGTTGCCCTTGTGGAGAGGGTTAGTGAGCTTAGCAATGGTGAACTGTTGCTCCCAGCTCTGGCATCCTTACTCTGGATGTTCTAAAGGATGCAACAAGAAAAACTCAGGGCTAGAGAACAAGGCTTTGAAGAACATAATGTGTTGAGAGTGCCAACAAGCCACTGAGAGATAAGATGATTCTGCTGTGTAGGGAGAAGCAGCAGATGCTAAAGGACTGCCTAATCTTACAGGAAGACAGAAGAAGAAGGAGCAGCTTAGCAGCTCATTCCAACTCTAAACTTGCTGGCTTTATTCTTCTAAGTGGATATTGTTGCCTCTACTCCTGAGGGTTGTGCTGGTGTCTTCATCTCCTGAATACTTCAAATGCCTTCTGAAAGATCAGCCTAATAAACACTTGGAGGCTGAACTGTAGCAGGGGTACACAACTAGGTTCAGGGTAACCTGGAAATTCCCTCCTGATCCTACACTTTGAGGAGTTACAGCTCCAAACACTTCAAGATGACTAACTGCTGGTCACTGCTCTTCTCCCCCTAGGAATGAAGAGAGCAGATGAAGATCCCCTGAGGGTCATCTCCTGCTGTAACTCTCTGCAGTTTTCTGTTCTCCAATTTAGTGGGGAAACTAAGTAGAACTTTTAATTTTCTTTATGGAGCAAGATATTATTGATGCTATTGAAATAATAATATAGGAAGTTATAGGCCAAGAGGAAATGGCTTCAAGTTGCACCAGGGGAGGTTCAGGTTGGATATTAGGAACAATTTGTTGCCTGCCAGAGGGGTTAGGCATTGGCCCAGGCTGGCCAGGGCAGTGGGGGAGTCACCAGCCCTGGAGGGGTTCAGAAACCATGGAGATGTGGTGCTTAGGGACATGGTTTGGTGGCATGGGGGTGTTGGGTTGATGATCTTGGAGATCTTCTCCAGCCTAAATGATTCTGTGACACCACTGCCTGTTTGCCACTCAAGTGTCCAGTTAAATTTGTCTTTTCTCCACAAAATACCAATTAACAGAAGGTAATTTCTGCTTCTCAGAGCTCTAAAAGAAGATGAAGGTGAAGCCAAGATGAGTGCTATTCAGGCAGTAGTTTCCAGGTGGTTCACATGAAAGACTAGAGGGATTCAATTCAACATTTCATAACTGCAGAGGACAAGAGACTTCAGGCTGCCAAAAGGAACTGTAGCTCACAGCTGCCTGAGAAATCTGAAGGGTTTTCAGTTAAATAAATCCATATTTTATTAACATGCTTGCTACAGCTGAAGGAGTAACACAAGCCATCAGAAAAGAAATGTTTAAATCAGTAGTGCAGAGTCTCCTGGCTTTTGCCTGCCTCAGAATGAAGTTTCCCTGCAATCCATTTTGATGAATCCAGAGATGGTGATCCCACCACTGCCCTGGGCAGCCTGGGCCAATGCCTAACCACTCTTGCAGGGAAGAAACTGCTCCTAAAATCCAACCTGAGCCTTCCCTGGCACAACTTGAGGCCATTTCCTCTTCTCCTATCACTTGTTCCATGGGAGAAGAGACCAACCCCCACCTGGCTCCAGCCTCCTCTCAGAGAGTTGCAGAGTGTGAGAAGGTCTCCCCTGAGCCTCCTCTTCTCCAGGCTAACCAAGCCCAGTTCCCTCAGCTGCTCCTCACCCTGAATCCATTCCTGCTCCATCTCATCCCTCTGCTGAATTCCAAGAGCAATGCAGGGTGATGCAGGAGACCCCCTGGAGCAGCAGGACCTCTCCACTGACCCAGCTGATAGCAACCAATCCACAAAGAGATAGTTTAATGCTTCCCCAGAGAAAGCAGGTGGTGAGGCAAGCCCACATGCCCTGGACCCTCAGCACCTCTTCCACCAGCATGTCCCAGGCAGGCAAGGAGAAGCAGAAGCTCCTGAAGAGCTGCTCCATTTGGTGTTTGCCCAACCACATCTAAAGCCACAGCACTGCACTTCATCCATCTCCTGCAGAACACTCCCAGCCACATTCCCACTCTCCACTTTCCAACATGTCCTTGGCAACAGGATTCTTTTTGTCACTGCTGCCTTCACTTTGACAGCATAAATATTTTGACACCAAAGGCTGCAAAGAAACTGAACAGATTTCATGTCAACACAGACCAGTCTGCAAACAAGATACCCTTGGGTCATCAGATTGCCTTGAAGGTTCTGTCTGGCTTTGAAGAAGGAGGTGGCTTCTTCTGAATGCTTCATCTTCACACTTAAAGGGAAGGGCAATAGCCTCTGCCACTTGATTCCAAACATCTCCAGGAAGTCAATATTTGCTCTCTGCTGAATAACTGCACATTTGGAGGATAAAAGGGGTTTAAAAGAGGGAGGGAACTACCCAGGGGGGTACAACATGCATGAAACAATGGTTTCTAGAGTGACTTCTTCAGAGAAGGATCATTAAGGTTGGAAAAGACCTCTGAGATCAAGGAGTCCAGCCACTGACCTAACACTGCCAAGTCACCACTAAAGCATGGCCCCAAGCACCACATCTCCATGCTTTTTTGAACCTCTCCAGGGATGGTGACTCCACCACTGCCCTGGGCAGCCTGGGCCAGTGCCTAACCACTCTTGCAGGCAACAAATTCTTCCTGAATGTCCAACCTGAACCTCCCCTGGTGCAACTTGAGGCCATTTCCTATTCTGCTATCTCTAGTCACCTTGGAGATGAAACCAACCCTCACCTTTCTCCAACCTCCTTCCAGGGAGCTGGAGAGAGTGAGAAGGTCTCCCCTGAGCCTCCTTTTCTCCAGCCTAACCTTTCAGTACCTAAATGGGAATCACAAGCTAGAAGGAGAGAGACTTTTCAGCTGCTCAGACTGCAACAGGACAAGGGGGAATGGCTACAAGCTGAAGGAGGGGAAATTTAGACTAGAGATTAGAAGGAGGTTCTCTACCCAGAGGGTGGTGAGGCTCTGGCACAGCTTGCCCAGAGAGGCTGTGGCTGTCCCAGCCCTGGCAGCATTCAAGGCCAGGCTGGATGTGGCCCTGGGCAACCTGGTCTAGTGAGTGACATCCCTGGCCATGGCAGGGGGGTTGGAACTAGATGACCTTGAAGGTTCCTTCCAACCTGGGCCAGTCTAGGATTCTATTTCTTCTCCTTGGCTAAAGGGCATGGATCCCTCAGCAGCACAGCCACAAGCTCTCCTTGTCTCCAAAGGCTCTGGTCTGCTTTCCCAGCTCCTCTTCAGAGGACTTCTCATTGCTTAGTTGGAAATGCTTTAAGACTCAGCAGAAGTTAGGCAACATTCCAGTCCCTGAGCAACACTCTGAAGCCTGCAGATAGCAAATGATTAACATTTTGAAGACTCAGGAAAAAAGGCATCAGAAGATCCATCAGCTGAAAATTGGTCAATCTAGTCTGCATCCTGACTCTGGAAGTTGGCCAAGCACCTGATGTTTCAAAAGCACATTTTCTGCAAGCAAGGAAAAAAAAATGTATTTATTTCTGACTGATATTAGCAGTTCTCCTTCTACCATCAAATCAGAGCCCTTCATCTCTCCTAAAACTTCCATTTGCACACACCATTTAATTAGTCAATTATTGAATCCCAAAGCCAATCCTGTTCTACTCCTCAACCAGTTACAATGTTAAGTGCAGTCCTTTCCAAGACCTGGTGTCAATGCTTCCAGCAATGGGAACCCCAGAGCAGCTCAGAACCTTCTGTCCCTCAGGAAGAATGAGCCCACAACCAACCAAACCTGGCTTATTTTCCACCCACTGCAGGAGCTCTCGTGCTCAAAGCTGCCAACTCTGTTTGGTATTGTGCTGTTGACAGAGAAATGCCAGATACCTGCACTTGGAGGAACTGTCCTCCAGGACCTACAAACTGTTCCCACCAAGGAGGTATTGAGAAGATCAAGAATCACCTGTGAGTCCTGAGCTTCATCACAAAAGTCACCCCTTACAATACCACTTGATCTTGAGTTCAGCTGGAAGGAACTGGGTCCCAACTGTTCTTTCCCCAGGGGATGGAACATCCTTCAGCAGCACTCTCTTGCCCATTTCTGAACCTAGAAAGTTAGCTGCTTCTTCTGAGAGGGCACTGAGAAGACATCCAGAAAAGCAGAATGAAAAGAACTAAGAAATGCTGGAGAGTGTCCAGAGAAGGGGCAAGGAAGGTGGTGAAGGGACTAGAGCACAAGTGTTGTGAAGAGCAGCTGAAGGATTGGTTAGCCTGGAGAAGAGGAGGCTCAGGGGAGATCTTGTTGCTCTCTACAACTCCCTGAAAGGAGGCTGGAGCCAGGTGGGGGTTGGTTTCTTCTCCCAGGTGATAGGCCAAGAGGAAATGGCCTCAGGTTGTGCCAGGGGAGGCTCAGGTTGCATATTAGGAAGACAATTCTTCCCTAGAAGAGTGGTTAGGCATTGGCCCAGGTTGCCCAGGGCAGTGGGGGAGTCACCATCCCTGGAGGGGTTCAAAAGCCATAGAGATGTGGTGCTTGGTGACACGGATTAGCGGCATGGGATTTTTGGGTTGATGGTTGGACTTGGATGATCTGAGAGGTCTTTTTCAACCTAAACAATTGAATGAAAGAAGAGAAGAGGAGAGGAGAACATCTCATTCCTACCAACTCCCAGAATCCTCTCTGTGGCTGTGAGAGGATGTGACAGGAAGAGCCAAAGGAAGGAAAGGTTCCTCTCCTGCACAAACCTGCCTCTCTGGGAGCTCTCCAAGCAAAGGACTGCACCAGGATTAAGATCTAAATTGCTTTCTCTTCTGAGGTTCCAGAAATGGGAGTGAGTGATACAGCAAGAAGCTTTCAGAAGTCCCAGCCCAAACCAAGGCACAATCTTCCACAATAAGCACATCCCCAAAAGGACAAAGCAAGCATCAGCTCTGTTGTACAGACTATGAAATGTCATAACCTACAAGCACCAAGGGAAGCAGAGCCCTTCCTGTGCTGTTGGCTCCTCTGCTTCAGAGCTTGAGGACATCCACAGAGCACTGCCTTCCCCTCCTAAACCACAGATGGCAAACTGCAGCATCCCTCCACCAAACTGGGGAGGGACTGGTTAGGAGGTCAGGTGGTGATAGGACTAGGGGGAATGGATGCAAACTAGAGGAGGGGAGATTTAGATTGGATATTAGGAGGAAGTTCTTCACTGGTAGGGTGGGGAGACACTGGAACAGGTTGCCCAGAGAGGTTTGTGGAAGCTCCATCCCTGGAAGCTTTTAAGGCCAGGCTGGATGGGGCTGTGTGCAAGCTGACTAGTGGGAGGTGTCCCTGGCAGGCAGGGGGATTGGAACTAGATGATCTTGAAGGTCCCTTCCAGCTCTGGCCACCCTATAATTCTATGATTCTATACACATTCAGCAGCATTGCTCCAGGGAAAAAAAACTAAACAAATGAAGTGTGGTGATGAACAAGTGGAATTTGTGAGCCAGCTCCAAAGCATGGGGACTTGAGGATCTCTGAGCTCTCTTCCAGCCTCAGTGATTCTGTGTCTGAAGACACAAGTAGAGAAGAGAGAAAGCACTAGGTGAAAGGCTCAGATCCCATGGGAAGCACAGAATTATCTCCAAAAACTCTGCCATCAATGAAGCATTCTTCAGAGGCCTCTTGCTTTCAACTGGCAATGTTTTTCTGGAGTAAAACCCAGACTAACTAAGCCAGGTTTGGCTAACTGAGGGGTTTGACCTTCACCAAGAAATAAACCCAAGCAACTCACTAACCCCACAGCAGGTCTTTTGTATGCCTCCTGACATAAACCACTACCCTTTCTGCTCCAAAGGCTCAGCTAAGGTTAGCATTCATTTCCACTCCATCTTCTCCTGCTCTCTGCCACCCTGGCCAAAGGACAAGGACCCAGAACATTTCTCAGCAGCTGTCAGAGGCTTGCAGATCCCTGGCTGAACATCTGAGCCTTTCACCTTTGGAAACCACAGCTCCACAGCCTGAATGACTTGGCTAATAAATGGGAGTATTGTCTTGGCTCAGGCCAGGCTGGTGTTTGAAGAGCTGTAACACAATATTTTGATAACCTTCTGGAAGAGATAAGAGGTTGGCAATTCTCTTTTATGCCACACATTTCCTCTGTAATCTTGGGAAGGCTAATTAAACCCAGCCTTTGGAAATAATTAGGTATCTAACACTCAGCTTTTACTCAGTCTGCTTTAAATAAAACTACTTTCTTTGATCAATGAAGCTGTGATATGAAAGAGCTCTAAATTATTCCCATAAATAGGTTCACAGCAGGTAAAATAGATGATAGGCCAATAAAAATAATATGTACATCCAGCTCAGGTAAGAGGGAAGAAAATGGTTTGCTTTCAGGAGTCAGGAGAACAGAACATTATTCACAATCAGGTTTTCAGCTGAAAACCAGCTCCCACATTTTATTAACCAAGCTTGTTAAAAAAAGCCAACAACCCCCCACTGGGAAAGCTTACAGCTGGAGAAGAGTCAGACAGCAGCCCTGGCCCAGCTCTATCTAGCAACCATTCTGCTCACAGATCTCTGCCACCACAGAGCCTAACTTCAGGCTCAACCATGGCTGGATACAGCACAGAATCACACAACAACTATGGTTGGAAAAGCCCTCTGACAGCATCCAGTCCAAGCATCCACCCAACACTCCTACACTCACCATCAAACCATGGCCCCAGGCACCACATCTAGATGCTGTTTGAAGCCCTCCAGGGATGGAGACTCCACCACTGCCCTGAGCAGCCTGGGCCAATGCCTAATAACCCTCTCAGGGAAGAAATTCTTCCTAATATCCAACCTGAACCTCTCCTGGTACAACTTGAAGCCATTTCCTCTTGGCCCATCATTTACTGCTTGGAAGAGACCAGCAGAGCACACTACTGTAGACCACAGTGGTCACAGAACCCTAGACTGGTTTGGGCTGGAAGGGACCTTCAAGATCATCTAGTTCCAACCCCCTGCCATGGCCAGGGATGCCACCCACTAGGTCAGGTTGCCCAGGGCCACATCCAGCCTGGCCTTAAACACTGCCAGGGCTGGGACTGCCACAGCCTCTCTGGGCAACCTGTTGCAGGGCTGTAAGGTCAATGTAAATTTAATAACCAATATGTTTAAAGGAGTTACAATATCATCACATCCATCCTTGAGGAAGAACTTTGCTGGGAGGGTGCCAGAGCACTGGCCCAGGTTGTCCAGAGAGGCTGTGGAGTCTCCTTCCCTGGAGATGTTCAAGGACCATCTGGCCACAATGCTGAGTGCTGTGCTCTGGGAGCCCCTGCTAGAGCAGGGAGGTTGGACTAGTTGACCCCTGGTGTGATCCCTTCCAACCTGAACCATTCTGGGATTCTGTGATCCTTCCCAAAAAGTGGCTGGATTTTTAACTAACTATTGACACTGTGAAGACCTCTAAGCAGGATCTCTTGTTGCTTCAGAAAGGCAAACCCTTCTAAACCCAAACACACCACAAATGAGCAGCACCAGATGATTTCCTGCTTCCATACAATTTACAGACATGTTAATTCTTTGCCTGCATTAAGGATTAGAAACCACCTCCCACTCTCCTGATTTTAATGCTGCTGTCACTGGAGCAGAATAATACTTCCCCAGTATCACTTTGCATTACTGCTTCAACCTCTGATACCAGCTGAAAAGTGCTGAATCTCCCCCAAAAGCTGAATTATCTTGGGTGGGGTTTTTTTTATTGCACAGCTGCACAGACATCTCCTACTACAGAGTGGAGCTTGCTACCCTTTTGTTTAGGGCTAAAAATCATCACCATCACCATCATCAAATAATCCCATATCCTAAAGGCAAAGGCAACCTGAAACTTTGCTCAGAGAAGCATGAAAGCACAATTCCTTTGCAAAATGTCTGACTCCCTTCTAATGTCACATTACCATACTGGGGGTTAGTAATGGGCCACTGAACCCTGCCAGCCTTCTCTGGCTTTTCTTCTCTCTTTATTCCAGTCCAGTTCAGCAGAGTCCAGAAATTGGATAAAGAAATGCACCCAAGGTTGATATTAACTCAGTCTGAGCTGTAATGGCATTCAGATCCTACTGGGAACAGAGGCAAATAAGGCTGAAAGGGATTTCTTGAGCCCCTGACTCTGGTTTCTCAGCTGCTGTTCACACCTTGGTCATGTAAACCCTTGTAGAAAACAGATCACACTCCACTTGAAAGGTAGCTTGGTGTCCCCACCCACTGTGTCTCTCAGAGGCAGCAGCCATGGCCAGAAGCCTCCCAGCCTGAAGCCTAACAGCAGCAATTGTCAGTTGACATCAATTTATTCCTCATGCTACTGCATAATTCAGCTGAAGTCACTCCTCCCACTCCCTACTACTTTCATCTGCTGATGTTCCTGCAGCCAGCAAACACACACACATGCTCTCAGCCCACATCTTGCCAGGCTGCCAGCCACCCTCCCTGACCTTCTCAGGACCCATAGCTTCCTCCATCATGTTCCTACAGCTTCCCTGCCCTGGCCTGCTCTGAATTCTTCATTTGGGAAGGTGATGACAAGAGGAGCACACAAGGTCTGAGCTGAGACAAAAGCCTTATTCAGTGAGACTACAATTGCCCTCTCTTTCCTGCACTAAATAATGCTGTGCTGCATCACTCCTGACACCCTCCTGGCTCCGTTTCACTAGGGGGTTGCAGGTACCTTGCAGTCATCTCCCACCACCACTATTTTTTCTTCCTTTGTCATTTCCACCTGTGGAATGCCAGCAACTGGGAAGAGAAGTGAGCTGGGAGAAGAGAACAACCCCCACCTGGCTCCAGCCTCCTTCCAGGGAGTTGGGAGAGAGTGAAAAGGTCTCCCCTGAGCCTCCTCTTCTGCAGACTAACAAACCCCCTCTTGTTGTTTGACAATTTAGCAAGACTAAAGGAAAACAAAGCTCAGACTCTGCTTTCCCAGCAGCCAGCTGCTTTCCCCACAACAACATATCCCCCAAAACAAACTCTCCATGCAAAGGAGAAGCTCCTCCAGGCAAGGAGGCCTAAGTGCCACCTAACCATACCATGATGAAGCACGAAGTGACTGGTGAGGAAGTGGAAGGATGCAGCTAAATGAACAAGTTCCCCTTGGAAAACTGAAGTCATTCTGAAACCTTGGAGCAGTTGACTTCAGCCAAGCTGCCCACACCTCATCCCTTTGGAAAGCATCAAGCAGAGCAGAGAAATCCTGGCAACTGTAGACTAATGCTCTGATTATTTATTCTCCTGGCCTCCTCCCTAGCCAAATGTGTTAGATGCATATTAGGTTGCTTCCTATTAGGTAAAACTCATTTGTTTGGTCTAAGGCAAATAGGAAGGAGAAGAAAGAAAAAAAAAAAAAGCCCCAAAGCAGAGAGCCCATTTTCCAATTGCCTGAGGTCACTTCATGGGCAAAACAATGTATTTAAGCTGGAGAGATGACAGCCTGCTTAATATGACTCCCCAGCAATTGCTTCCTTGATGACAACACATTCCAATCCTCATTGAATATGCATAGGATTTGTGACAAGATGGAGTGACAGCTAATCCCAGCCCCAGTGAGCACCAGTGGCAGAGAGGCTGGCTGCAGGAGGATGGATGCTCCAGCAGCCAGGGCATCTTTGTTCTTCCCAGGGCCAGGAACAGCTGTAGACAACATCTAGGCTGCCAGGTTTTAATAGCATGGCAGGTTGACAGAAAGAGAAGGAAATCCAAGGTGGAAAGCTCCTCTGGATGGGGGATGGCAGGGTGAGGAAGAGGCTTGCTCACCAGGGGCCAGTTGCTGAGTGGCAGAGGTGGGGAAGGGAAAGGAGAAAGAGCAGAGCAAAATCCTTCAGCTGACTTTCACCTCTCCTGGGATGACCTTTGCATGAGGAGGAGATAAGCAGACTTGCACTGATGGCAACTGTGTCAGTGGAGGGGCACTGACAGCCAGGAGCTCAGCCACTGGGAAGCTACTCAGCTGGCTTGGTCTCCTCACACCAAGAGGACCAGGGGTGTGTCAATAAAGGCAACAGCCTTTATTTGGGATCCCCAAAGCACTAACAGCATCACAGAACCATTAAGGTTGGAAAAGACCTCTGAGATCAGCAAGATCATCAACCTACCACAAAACCATGGCACCAAGTGCCACAGCTGCATGTTGTTTGAACCCCTCCAGGGATGGTGACTCCACCACTGTCCTGGCCAGCCTGGGCCAATGCCTGACAACTCTTCCAAGGAAGACATTTGTCCTAATGTCCAAGCTGCACCTCCCCTGGTGCAACTTGAGGCCACTTCCTCTTGGCCTGTCACTAGTCACCTGGAAGAAAGAGACCAACCCCCACCTGGCTCCAATCTCCTTTCAGGGAGCTGGAGAGAGTGAGAAGGTCTCCCCTGAGCCTCCTCTTCTCCAGACTAACCAACCCCAGTTCCCTCAGCTGCTCCTCACAACGCTTCTGCTCTAGACCCTTCCCCACCTTCCTTGCCCTTCACATACTACAAGGAAGCTGGAAAGATTTTCCCAAGGATGGAGCATCCACAGCTTCTCCAGGCAACCTATTCCAGGGCCTCACCTCCCTCACAGTAAAGAATTTCTTCCTTCTGGCTAATCTCAATCTACCAGAGTCACCAGAAGATGCACTCCAGACTGTGGCTTCTTCTGCAACGTGAACTGGAGCTCCCACCACCAGCAGCCACCCAACCCCTCCTGCTGCCCATCCCTCCCTTGGGCATGTGGATGGAGGTGATCTGGGGCTTGTGAAGGACATCTGAAGCAAACACTTTGGAAAACTTCTGGAGTGAAATCAGTCCAACCTCTTTTCAAAGTCCTTTTCCCCTCAGCCCAGATAAAATGCAAGGTTGCAACTGCAACTGCTTACAGTTAGAAACAACAACAACCCCCTCACCACCACCAGTGCATTTGGGGTGTTTCACACAATTTGCTAGAAAAAGGAGGATTCCTGCTATTTTTAGACACCTGGCCTGATTCCACTGCCAAGTTCAAAGCAGCTTTTTCATGGCATTTCACAGGGCTTGCAACAAAAAGGTACCTGAAAAGAAGTAGACAAGGAAGCCTTGGCCAGGTCTTTCCTTGCTTGAATTAGACTGTTGATGTTTCACATTTCTTGCCAAGGTTTTGGGGTTGGTTTCTTTTAACTTTCATTTCCCCTAGTGGAAAAAAAACCCACAGAGCTTCTGGCAGCCTTGGTGCTGTGGCTACTGCCCTGGGGAGCCTGGGCCAGTGCTCCACCACCCTCTGGGGGAAGAACCTTGGCCTGATATCCAACCCAAGCCTCCCCTGGCACAGCTTCATGCTGATCCCTCAGCTCCTGTCAGTGCTCACCAGAGAGAAGAGATCAGCTCCTGCCCCTCTGCTTCCCCTCCTCAGGAAGCTGTAGAGCACCAGGAGGTCTCCTCTCAGTCTCCTCTTCCCCAGCCTGAACAAACCAAGTGACTTTAGCAGTTCCTCACACAGCTTTCCCTCTAGAGCCTTCCCCATACAATCTGCTGCCCTGTGTGTGGAACACAGATGTCAAATCAACCTCTAAGCCTGCACAGACTTTGCAAGTCATGGATGGAGAAAGTGTTAACTACTTCCCCAGACTCTCCAGCCATCACTGGAGTGCATCCTTCAACATCCCCACACCACTGCTTTCTGTGACATCATCATCTCCACAGGTATCTGCAATCCTTGACTTCAAATTCCTTCCCAAGCAGCAGCAGAAATTAAACCCAACTTGAATGAATTTCAATTCATTACCAATTAAGAGGCATTTCATTCATGATTCTTTCCACTTTCTCAGGAGTACTGGGAGCTGCAGGAGGGATGATGCATACCTGCCTGCCAGAGCTTGATTTCCTGCTGCTGGTCCCCTGGGCAACCACATGTAGCTAGAAATAGTTATCAGAAACCTCTTGGTCCCCCCTCCCCCCCCAAAAAAGATGCTCACAAAAATAGATGAAGAACAACATCTGCCTAAGACCTGAGCATGGCTTTCCAAAAAGGTAACAGCATGCTGGTGTTTAGGGAGATAATTAAATCCCCAAAAATAGCATCCAGGATAGTTAATCAGAGAGGCTACAGCTCACACATCAGAGCTGGGAACCTAAATATCCTAGAACTGAAAAAGCCAGAAACAGCTAAGAAACCTGAGGAGCTCCTGGTGAACCAGATCTGAGAGGTGACAGATGAATACTTACAGCTCTCTCTGAGCCACCTACTGAGCCAGAGAAGGGCAAGGAAGGTGGGGAAGGGTCTAGAGCACAAGTGTTGTGAGGAGCAGCTGAACTGGGCTTGGTTAGCCTGGAGAAGAGGCTCAGGGGAGACCTTCTCACTCTCTCCAGCTCCCTGAAAGGAGGATGGAGCCAGGTGGGGGCTGGTCTCTTCTCCAAGGTAGGTAGCAACAGGATGAGAGAAAATAGCCTCAAGTTGTGCCAGGGGAAGTTCAGGCTGGATATTAGGAACAATTTCTTCCCTGAGAGGGTTATCAGGCATTGGCCCAGGCTGCCCAGGGCAGAGGTGGAGTCACCAGCCCTGGAAGCATACAGAAACCATAGAGATGTGGTGCCTGGGGCCATGGCACAGTGGTGAGCAGGGGAGGGAGTGTGGGGTTAATGGTTGGACTGCATGATCTCAGAGATCATTCCCAACCATGTCAATTCTAGGATTCAAGGAAACCCCAGAGAAGCAGAGAACCCCAGCAATCTGTACACACTCCCCCAGCCTTTGTGAACTCTAGAATAACAAACTGCAAAAGCTCCTCTGTAATCTGAAAAGGAGCATGGGGGGAAACCCCTTGCAAGATCTCAGGGGATGAGTCCAGAGTTTTAATGAATCTCTTCCCTCTTTGCCTCCCAAAGGCTACTTCTGCTTAACACTGTGTGGAAAGAAAAGGTGTTAGGAAACCACTCTTTGAATTCCCTGGGAGGAACTGGCACTAGGAAATCACATGGTTCTCCCTAGCTGTTTACTCTGAAATCCTTTTACTCAGGAAGCCTTCAGTGCCACAGCACAGAAGGCAGAAGAGCACATTTCCCTAGCTCATTCCCCATCTGAGCCCCAGCTCAGCTTTTCTACACTGAGTGCTGTAGTTATGCCACTCAACAGCCTGATTATCAAAGGGAATCAAAGCCTGGGCTATCATCTGGAAACAGTTTGGTGACCTCCACTGTCTTGCTCTCAAGAGAGCCCTGAGTCAGTTCAGCTGAGCTGAAACAAGATGTCATGAGCTTAGCAAGAAGAATGATTTGCTCTATCTTCCATTTGCCTTCTCCAGCCAGCAGCCAGCCTGGATCACTGCCTTCCTTCTGGGAACAGCTGTCTGCAAGTCAGGAGAGGTTCCCTGGGCAGAAGTCAGGTCAGTGAGAAGTGTCTCCATGGAGATCTTAAGAGTCACTGAATTGGTTAGGTTGCAACAGACCTCTAGGATCATCAAGTCCAACTGCTGACCCAACACCCCCATGCCACTAAACCATGGCCCTAAGTGTCACAGCTAGATGTTTGCTGAGCCCCTCCAGGGCTGGTGACTCCACCACTGCCCTGGGCAGCCTGGGCCAATGCCTAACCACTCTTCTAGGGAAGAAATTTTCCCTGCTAGCCAACCTGCACCTCCCCTGGTGCAACTTGAGGCTATTTCCTACCACTGTCCTACCACTAGTTACCTGGGAGGGATCCCCAATGTCTTTACCAATACCCAGCCTTTGGTTCCTCTTGCTGAACCTCTCCCCCAAAAGTGCTAACAGGGAACAAAGCAGAAACTAATTGAAACTGATTTTTGCTGAAGCCATTTTAACAGCTACACATTCTCTGGTGAAGAAGACAAAGGAGCCATTGGCAAACAGCTTTAGAGCAGCTGTCAGAGATGGTTAGAAACTCACAGAGAGTTCCTTTCCACACTTGATCCTTCTCCAGCAGCTTCAGTCCACATTTCACCACACTGAAGCATAAGCCTAAGCACTTATCTTTCAAAAGCCAGAGTATTTCTTTAGGGGCTTGCTGTGCTCTTTACTTCACACAAGCAAAGCACCCTGTGTTAGGAGGCCAGTGAAGAGTGGCTGTGCTTCTGGACATGTCTCTCTGCTCTCTACACTGCCTCAGCTGCCTTCCAGCTGGGAAGGATTAGGGCATAAGAATGGAAGGGGGAAAGGAAAAAGGAAAGGGAAAAAGGGAGAGAGGAAAGGGAAAAAGAGAAATGGAAACTAAGTGAAAGGAAAAATGGAAACTAAGTGAAAGGAGACATGGAAACTGTGAAAGGAGACATGGAAACTAAGTAAAAGGAGAAATGGAAACAAAGTGAAAGGAGAAAAAGATAAACAAAAATAGGAGAAAAGGGAATAAAAAGGAGAAAAGGCAATAAATAGAGAAGAGACAAAAACTAGAGAAAAGGCAAAACCCAGAGAAAAGAAGAGGGGAAAAAAAAGGAGAGAGAAATGGCAAAGAAGACAAAAGGAAGTGCCTGCAGCAAGTATTTTTGCTTAGCATTTAGCTGCTGCTGGTTCCTGATGCCCATGGGGAGTAAAAAGTGCAACTTCAAACCTACAGGAGAAGACAGAAAGATCTTTTCCTAGCAAGATCTGAACAAGGCAGCCAGCAATGCACTGCACACTGGGTGAGCTCTGAATGCCAGCACTGAGGAACTAACACAACACACAGTCCAGAGACACCTCAGAGAAGCAGAAGTTCAGTTCAGAGGAAAGAACTGAGAGAAGGAAGAGGGAAAATGTCTCCTGACTGTTCAGAATCTTTTAATAAGAACTGGGAATTGGTATTGTAACATCAGGAAAAGACAACAGCAAAGAAACCCTAAAACAACAACAACCAACCAAACCTAAATAAACCCAACAAAAAATCCACAAATTTCCTTATCACCAGCTCTGATGACTTCATGGAAAAAGTGTCTGATGTTTGGAATACAGAAGTTATTAGCATGGGTGCATTCAGAAAAGCGTGGCCAGCAGGGCCAGGGAGGGTCTCTGCCCCATCTCCTTTGCCCTAGTCAGGCCATGGCTGGAGTCCTGGGTCCAGTTCTGGGCTCCCCAGGGCAAGAGAGACAAGGAACTGCTGGAGAGAGTCCAGCAGAGGCTAGGAAGATGCTGAGGGCACTGGAGCATCTGTGGGAGCAGGAAAGGCTGAGAGCCCTGGGGCTGCTTAGCCTGGAGAAGAGCAGCCCCAGAGGGGAGCTGCTCGGTGATGAGCAAGAGCTAAATGCTGCGGGCAAGAGGCTGGGGCCAGACTCTGCTCAGTGGTGGCCAGGGCCAGACCAAGGGGCACTGGCCACAAACTGGAACCCAGGAGGTTCTACTTGAGCAGGAAGAGAAACTTGTTTGCTGTGAGGGTGTTGGAGCCCTGGCCCAGGCTGCCCAGAGAGGTTGTGGAGTCTCCTTGTGTGGAGAGATTCCAACCCTAGCTGGAGGTGACCCTGGGCAAGCTGCTGTGGGTGACCCTGCTGGAGCAGAGGGGGTGGAGTAGATGATCTCCAGAGGTCCCTTCCAGCCCCCACCAGGCTGAGAACCTCCCTCATACACACTCTTACTACTTTAAGTTTAAGAAAACAAAGTCCTTTTTTTTCCCCCCCAAAGCAGAAAAACAAAGCCCTTAACATTTCCCACATGTTGCCATCAAATACAAGGGGAAAGAAAACCCAACCTAGACACTGATGCACTGATTCCCTTCCTGGGAAATTAGGGAAGGAGCACAGGATAATTTAGCACAAAGAAAAACAAGTCTTTCCCCAAAAGGCAGTAGCTGGGCTGTTCCCAGGGTCAGGCTTCCAAAACTTCCAGCCAGGAAGAGCTGAACACTCCAGCAGTCCTGGCTATGCCTCCAGTCCCAACAGCTGCTCCATCTAAAGCCTCAGGGAAGAGCAAGAAGGCTTTGGGGTTAGTGCTGAATGGTGCTACTGTCTGGGTATGAACTGGTGGGAAAAGCCTTATTCTCTCAGGTACAAGCAGCTAAAAAACATCTCATGAGTTGACAGCCTCTAAAGCCAGAGTGAAACCCCAGTGCTGTGACCCAGCATATATCTGCTCAACCAAGCACTGGGCAATTCTGAACTGGACTTGCAGATTAACCCTGAGAAAAAGATGAAACCTGTGAAGTTTTGCTTCATTGGCCTTTGATTCTTTATGCTTTCTTGCAACCCAACCTCTTTTCCTGCTGACTGCTAAAAGAGAAACCCACCTCTGAAGGAAGTTACCTTCCACCCACACAGCCACCCCACCTCTAAATCCATCAGAAAGGTCACTTCTTGTTCCCCTACTTGGAGAGCACAAAAGGAGCCTCCAGCTGAAGGAGGGCTGCACTCAGGGGACCAGATGGGCCAAGTGTAGAGGATGGAGCTGCTGTGTTGACTGGGGATGGAACCACCATCACCACCACCACCACATTGCCATGGCAACTCCTCTGCTGCCTCCTCCCTCAAGTCAAGAAGAAACAGCTCACCAGAGGTATTTTAGGAAATCCATAAGAAGAGAAAAAGTTGTGTTTTGTGCTTTCCAGTTCTGTACAACAGACAGACAGAAGGGGCTCTCAGGAAAAGGGTGGAGAGAGTTTGCTTCCCCAGAGTGAAGAACCACCTCTGCCTGTGTCTGAAGGACTTGGGATGAATGTCAGGGATCCATCATCCTTCCACAGCCTGAGCTGCAAACTGCTACCAAAAATCCATATTATCATTTCTAATCCTAGAATCCCAGAATTGTGTAGGCTGGAAAAGAACTCTAAGATCACCAAGTCCAACCATCAACCCAACATCCCCATGCCACTAAGCACCACGTGGCCTCCCCATTGCCCAGTCCAGGAGGCCAATCCCTGCCCTAGCCCTGCTGCCCACACTAGTGCTGCTCCAAGCCAGGATGCTGTTGGCCTTCTTGGCCACCTGGGCACTCTGCTGCCTCATCTTCAGCTGCTGTTGGTCAGCACCTTCAGGTCCTTTTCCCCTGGGCAGTTTCCAGCCACTCTGCCCCTAGCCTGGGGCATTCATGGGGTTCTTGTGACCCAAGTGCAGGACCTGACACTTGGCCTTGTTGAACCTCATCCCATTGGCCTCCCCCCTTTGTCCCAGCCTGGCCAGATGCCTCTGCAGAACCTGGCTACTCTCAAGCAGATCAACACCTCCACCCACCTGAGCACTGCCTACAACCTTGCTGAGGGTGCACTGGATCTGACCCAGATCAAGATATCAACCAGAACTGGCCCCAAAACTGAGCCCTGGGGAACACCACTTGTGACTGGTCCTCAACTGGCCTGAACTCCACTCACTGCTGATGCATCAGCTTTGGGGTTTTATTTCCCTAATTAGATAAAGGCAGATGCCTGAAGGGAGCTCTAATGCAGCCAATCTCTCCTCTGCAGCTGACCTGACCTTATCTGAGGGTTCCACCTCCCTGTGATGCTCACATCACTAGAGCATTGAATAAAGACAAAGGCTGAAGACTCCTTTAGCTCTGCAAAAATCTCTTGGGAAGAGAAAAAGGAGCAAGACTGCACCAACACCAAGCTCAAAGTCCCCAGCCCAAGGCAGGAGACAGAAATGGGTGGGTGCCAGGCAACTCCAAGTTCTTTTTAAGCAGGATATCCTCAAGCTTTTAAACAATAATAAAGCACTTCCTTCTCAAAATACAGTTCTCTGAAGTGCTTGTTTCCTTCCAATGGAAATTAATTAGGTTTTAACTTCCAGGAGAAGGTTCCCTCTCTGTTTTCAGACTTGTTTACAGCAACATCTGTCCTGCAGACATTCAACCTGTGATCAATACTGTCATTTCTAACAGAAGCCTGACAGCAAAGGGCTTAGGAAAGAATCCCAGGCAGATTCTTGCAGAAAGCTTAAGAAACTAATCAACAGCTTTGATTTTATTGTGTTTTAGAGCATTACCTCCAAACACAAGAAACAGAACCCAAAGCACTTCCAGCTGTTTCATGTACACTTGAGTCATTTTGGAAACTTTCATTTCTGAGGCACCCCTGAAGGGCCCCACTTAGGTTGTGAACCTTTTTGTTTGCCTTGGCAGAAGCCCCTGGACCATCTCAGGTTTAATATCAGCTTTAAAGCCATAATCCAAATAATCATCTCCTTCCCAAGCCAAACCACCCATGCTGCTGCAGATCCCAGGGGAAGGGTGGCTGTGGGAATCCAGCTCAGCACTTCCCATCCTGTTTTCCTACCTCTCTGCACATCTGAGGATGCCCTAACAGAGCTTTTCCTCAGCCCAACCCTTGGGCAGATGCTTCCAGTTGCTTTTCACCACCAAGGAACCCCAGCACTGGCACAGGAGGCTGTGTCCAGCTGCTGCAACTCAGGGGAAGAACAGCCCAACTAGGGCTGATAGTTGAGGATGACAGATTTTGGGGGAATGGTCACCAAACTTGCCAAAGTTAGGCACAGCAGATAGCAGGAACACAGCCCAGACTGCTTGGCCACTCACTTACATTAATTACTTAATGTTTGGTGGCTGAGGATGAAAACAAGCAAAAGCTAACAGAAATGATGTACATCTTCAGAGAACCAGTCAAGCTGGAAAAGCCCTCCAAGGTCATCAAAAGCCCAACCATTAACCCAACACCTCCATGTCACTCAACCATGCCCCTGTGTGCCACATCTAGATGGTTTTTGAGCCCTTCCAGGGATGGTGACTCCACCAGTGCCCTGGCCAGCCTGGGCCAATGCCTGATCATCCTCTCAGGGAAGAAATTCTTCCTAATATCCAACCTGAACCTCCCCTGGGGCAATTTGAGGCCATTTCCTCTTGGTCTATCACTGGTAACTCAGGAGCAGACACCAATCCCACCTCACTGCAACCTCCTTTCAGGGAGCTGCAGAGAGTGAGAAGGTCTCCCCTGAGCCTCCTCTTCTCCAGGCTAACCAACCCCAGTTGGGTTAAGTCAACTGGAGTTTCCAGACTTAAACAGTAATTTAAGGAGTGGATCTACACCCAAGAAAGTGTTGGTTCAAAGGCTCCTGTGGGGGTGGCTCCACCAGGAGCAGGTGGGAATTTGGTGCCTCAGGTCCCATCCTACAGCCTGATGGAGCAGCAGCAGGAGACTCCTTCTCTCTTTCATATCAGGACAACCTTCTGCCAGGTTCCTTTTGTGACAGTGACTGATAATCAGACTAAAATCTGAATAAAGAAGCCAAGGAGTTGTTGCAGCCAAAAACTGAGAGGGGAAAAAAGGCTCAGGAGAATATTTCTAGCAGATCTCTGAAGAATTCTCTGTCTCCAGCTTCTCAGTGAGCACATCTTGGCAGGAAGAATGGCCAACTCCAACAGGATTTGTTCTCCTGACCTAACTGATGCATAGCCCAATGTATTTCCATCCCCTAAATGCATACAATATAAATGCAGAGAAAACCAATGTTTAATTAGACAGGCAGAGAGCCAAGGCTCAAAGGGAACAATGGCTAAGAGTTGGACTCAATGATCCCTCTGGGTCCTTTCCAACTCAGGACATTCTCTGATTAAAAGACACTTGCTACTCCCCTGTTTTCTTGGGGGAGTTCTTCCTGACTCTTGAGGAAAGTATAAAGCAATCTTCAGCCTTTATTCCCCCAAATCTCTCTCTGCTGAACTGCAGTGACTTCCCAAGGCATTTCCACAGCTCCTCCAAGCACTAGCAGTCCCTCTCCATCCAATCTGCTGTGCTTGGGGAAGGAAAACTGAAAGAAAAGAAAGAAATCCCATTGCAATTAGGCAACACTTCTTCAAGGCATGGAAAGACAAGGAAAAAGTTGTTTATTGGCATCTGAATCTCCATCTACAATGAAGATGTTCAGCTATTTCCTGGCAAGCAGCCCCACCACTTTGTCCATGGAGATGACAAGATATTTACTGCAAGCCATCCCAAGTTGCTTGAGTGTTGATTCAGGAGCTGCTTCCCCTAAATCCTGCTGAGCCTTTCCCTAAGCTGATGGCTTTTCATCTGGATGCCTTTGCTTTAGATGTGCCCTGACAAGCACTTAGCAAAGTGGCATTTTCCTGACAAAATGAATCATTTGCCTGCTCCCACCAAGTTGCAAGATCTTTTGTTACCAAAATAGAAAGGCTAGAACATGCCCTAGGAAGTCTCTTTCTCTGCTTTGAAATGAGAGGGGAGCAGATAAGACTCCATTTGAAAAGCCTGGGAGACACACACACACACAAAAAGAGTGATTTAAAAAATGGAAAGTGACACAATTTCCAGAAGCATGAGCTTGTAAGGGGAACAACATATTGTGAGGAGTGGCTTGGGAGAGGGAAAATGCAGCCTGGGACTGCACAGTGCCATTGGGAGCCAGAGGACTGACACCAGGTTCTGCTGAGAAAACCTTTGTGTCCTTCTGATTTCAGGAGAAATTTCCTGTGACTCTGCCTGCTTGGAGGAATGGAGCAGAAAGAAACCCAAAACACTGTCCTGAGCTGTTAGCATTAAATATTGCCTTTAAGAAATGATTTTCATGTCCTTTAGTGTTACATAAAGTTCTATTTTCAGTCTGGAAGGGGGGGGGGGCAAGGGGGAGATGAAAAAGAAAATAACCACAATCATCCTCAAAGCAAGAATCCACTAGAGGCCTGGAAACATAAAGGAGAAGTCCTTCTTCAGGAAGAACAGTTATTTCTAGCCCTACATTCCACTTTCCACCTAACAGAAGTCAGTGCTAAACTCCAGAGCATCTAGTTACTGGAGTTGGACCTGATGGTCCTTGGAGTCCCTTCCAACTCAGGACATCTGTAGCAGTTTCACCCTCCTCAAACTCCTGTCCTTAAGCATTTCTGGTTAACAGCAGACCCCCCCCAGAAGTGGTTCAACACTTGACCTTCTCGAGGCTTTCTCTTCCTACATGTCATTTCTGACCTCCCTCCCTTCCCAGACACAAGTCCTCCTCCAACATCCACTGATGTTCTGATGCTGACATCCTGCTTTTTCCTCTGCCCATCCTCTTCCTTGATCTGAGCAGACTCCATCATCTTTCTGCTGACAGCTCAAGCACTGCTTCTCCAAGCTGAAAGTCACTTGAATTTCTGCAGAGGTACAGAACATGCACTAGATAAGACCACAGCAGAACCATCCCTTCATTCTCCAGTCCCCCCCTGAGACCTGAAGCATCAGCAGCAATCTGTCTCTCCCTCTTCCTGGGTCTTTTGGGCAAGATGTTAAGTTGTGCTACTTCTCCCCAGTAAATCAGAAGTCTGATGAGGAACACAATTCTTGATGACCTTTAAGTCATCTCCTGTATGTTTTCCCAGTGATGAAAAGCACATTTCCCCATCAAGCCTTTGCCAAATATTGCTACTGGGCTATTTTCTTCCCTTCCTCTTTTCATCATCATCTCTCTCTAAACCTCTGCATTTAAAAATGTGCTTTGGTGACTCAGGCACAACTCAAGCCTTTCCCCCCCACCCCACTGCACATAAAATATGTAATTACAGTTTGCTCACCTCCCTTTCCTATCTCCTGAGGATACACAACACCATTTCTCTGCTTGCTGTATCCACCTTCCAGCTTTCTGCCTTTTAGAGACAGCATGATTTTTCCCCCCCCTCCCACACCACTGGCTCTTGGTTATAATAGCACAAGCCATGATTATTAGTCCACAACAGCAATGTCCACCAAGTGACAAATGAACTGCTGGGGTGGCTTGGGTTTCTCCTGACTGAAAAACCACTTGCTTTAGAGTGGTTTCCTACTGCAAGCTTACTCCAGCTGCAAGTTGAAAGAGAGTGACCCTTCCAGATGGTGCTTTCAACAGATGGAATAAAAATACAGATGCATCCATGTTTTGTTTAAGCCAGAGAGAAGCCACAAAGCATCCTTCAGCTCCAGTTATCTCTCTTGCACTGATACTGTCAGTTAGAGCAATGGTGGTGGAGCCCTGGCCCAGGCTGCCCAGAGAGGTGCTGGAGTCTCCATCTCTGGAGCCATTCCAAAGCCACCTGGATGTGATCCTGTGCAACCTGCTCTAAGTGACCCTGCTGTGGCAGGGGGCTTGGACTAGATGATCTCCAAACATTCCTTCCAACCCCTAACCTTCTGGGGTTCTGTCTTCTCAAGGTGTTCTGTTCCTGCTCCACACCAGGGCATGGCCACCCCACACACTGGCTGTCCTCCATGAATGCAACATCCACACCCACAAACAATCCATCTCCAGCAAGGGATGAAGTCTGGTGGTGTCCCAACAGCCAGCCTTGAAAGGTTCCCAGCTGGATAAAGTACATCTCCATGAGTTTCTAGAGCAGGAACCAGGACATGCTGCTCCCACTGCCTGAATTTCCATGGTGACTGAGCTGAATGTGTCACAGGGATACAGCTCCTGCTCAGGGGTTTCAGTAAGATAAAAGCTTCTCCAGCTGAAAAAGAAGCCATAAAGGCACTGGTGGCAACACAAGTAGGTGATGTTGGGGGGACAGAATCCAAGTTGGAAAGAGTAACCCAAGAGGCTCTACCTGCTCAAGAGAAGATGGCTCACTAGGGATCAGAAAGGACCAGGAGGGCTTCAGGAAATGATGCAGAATGCCTGTTTCAGAGTGACCTTGTTCCATCAGGAAAAGAAGACTGGAAGCAAATACAATGTAAACTCCACAGAAAGTTGAGCTGAAGACCACAAATAGTGTGTCCTTCCATCTTCTATTACATCAACATCACTACAGGGTTTAGAGTGGTCACTACCTGGCTTAGAGCTCCCATTTTTCTCTTGACATAGACCTACCTACCAAGAAAAAAGTTGCAGGCTAAAAGTTGCAGGCTAATAAGAACTGAAGATGTGTGTGGGCCAGAAGAAATACTCCTTAGGAAGAAACTCAGACTCTCTGGCATCAAAAAATTCCAGCCCATTTTCTGATGTCTCTGGTCAGGGGGGTTTCCTCCCCACCCAGTTCAAAGGGTTGAGCTATCCTTTCCCCAACTGTTGCCACAAATCCAATCTATCCCTTACCAAATTCCCTCAGTCTAGATGTGCTGCATTCCACCATCTGCTCTGCTCCCACTGGAATCCAGGTCCCACCTGGCTGACAAAGCCCAAAACCCTGTGACAGAAGATATCTGGGCACTGACAACCTGAGAGACTGCCAAGGTTTCCTTGAGCCCACTCTTCTTACTGTGCTCTCCCCATCCCCACAGCCACTGTGGAATCTCTATTAATGATGCCCTTTTGCCTGACCCACTGATCTCAGATCTGGGCTGGGCTAAAAGCAGGAGGGAAAAGAGGAGGGAAGTTGCAGGTTTTGCTTCCTGGATAACTCCTCTTAGAGAAGTCAATTTAACTCCTCTCAGAAAAGTCAACTCTCTTCTGATTTTCTCCACTATTTTTCTTCCTCTTTCCTTTTTTTCCTTCAACTTCTCTTCTCTATCTTCTTTTTGTTTCTCTCTGCAAGAAGAGGAAGGAGGTTAGGAAAGAGGAAGGCTGATGTAAACTGCTTCACACATCTCCACCAACCAGAAAGAAGGAGAGAAAATGCTGGGGTGTGGGAAGGGGATGGAGCCCTCTGGGTTTCCACAGAGGACTTTCTTTTTCCTTCTGGCTCATGATGGCAGGAGGCAGGAGAGAGTAAGAACTGCTGAAGGGTTTGGGCCAATACTGAAAAAGGAGAAAGGTGCAACTCCATTATGTGGAGAATAAGCAGCAAAGGCTAAAGAAAAACAAACCCCAAGAATCTAGCCTCTGCTCTCCCTCCAGAGGGAAAAAGCTTTCTTCAGCCTGAATCAAACCCAGCTCTTTTTCGCATCCAGTCAGGTGTGGGTTTCAGCTGAAATTCACAACTCTGTCTGTCAAGGACAGCAGTGCCTACCCCTTTGAAAGCATTCTTCTGTTCTAAGAGGGAAGACACAGGGCTCTGCCTCCTGAAAGATGCCAAGGAAGCAGAAAGAACTCCAAGCATGACCTTAATATAACGTCCCCAAATCTGAAGAGCTAGGAGGTGCTTGCTGCTCACCCTGATTTTGTGCAAGGACAAGAACACAGATTAAAAGCAACCCTGACATTCTGCACTGTTCTCTGGAACAAGATTAACTCCTTGCTCAGGAGGAAGGATCCTCAGAATCAAAAGAAGGGGGAGGAACCTGCCTGGGATCTGCAGCACAGGTTGCACTCCTGCAGCCCATAAGCCACTTTGCAGGTCTCCAAGCAGAAGGCATGGAGCTTAGAGCTGCCAGCAGAGCTCCTCATTCCTCTCTACCATGGCTCTTCCTCCTCATCCCTGCAAAAACCAACACCAGAGTGAGAACTGCAAAGCTACCAGCAGTACAGAAAGTGGAGCTTGATTTAAACACCAGCTCTTCTTGGGACATTCTTTCATGCTTTGGTTTTCTTCCTGGGATCCTTCAGGAAGGACAGAGGTGTTCCAAACCTCAGTCACTGCAGAGGTATCACCATGCATGCAATAAACCTACCATAAGCACCTGGTTATTGGCCTTCCCCAAGCAAATGCATCAATGAAAACATTTCCTGTTTGCTTTTAACTCAGTTAAAGGAGGCAGGGCTTTCTTTCACTGAGAGGAAAAGTTCTCCTGAGGAACAAGGTCTGCATTTAGTGGCCCTTCCAGAAAGACACCAGAAATTATCTCAAGTAATTACTATTTCTGCCTCATGAAAAGCTTGCTGGAGTATATTAAAACAGCTTTCTAAAATAAACCAACTTCTTTTTCCTGCCCAGATTGGCCATCAGGGAACCAGATCTTATCCTTATAAGGTTACAAGCAAACAAAAGGCCTGAAAAGAGGTAGAAAATGGAGTCCATTTTTTAACTCAGGAAACAGGGACACTGAGATGCAGTGAAGGTTACAGTCAAAACAATCTTCCCAGTCATCAGCCTCATGTCCTCCACTCCATTCCTCCCCACTTAGTAAGATCTGAACCCATCTGGGCTCCAAAGCTAAAGCAGGGATCTTCTACCTGCAGGCAATGTTCAGGCTCTCCCCACTGAAATATCTTTATACCCTTTGGCCATTCAAGAAGTCCAACTGCCATGGCAAAGGCAGAAGTTACTGCACCAACTTAGGCTGCAAGCACCAACAATGAATCTCTCAAAACCACCACATACACTGAAATACAGGAAAAAAGAAACCCCCTGAAACACTGGAGAAAGATCCTAAAAGCAGTGAGCTCTGCTCCCAGGAAACTAAGCTAATACCTGTGCTAAGCTAACACAAATCAAAGCATGTTAGGATTCATGTTCCTTTTCTCTCCAAAGCAGGAGAAAATGCAGGGAAAAAGGAAAATACCACAAAAAAAAAAAAAAGCTTGAAAAGCCAAAGTTTTCTTTCCTGTTTGACCAAATTTTTTTGCTGTGGCCCTCATTCTATTTCAGGAGTTGCATGAGAATTGCTCTGAAGCTGAGCTGAACCTCACCCAAGGTTAACTGCAACACCAAACCCTGGCAACTTCCTTTGGTTTCTTCTGATAAAGAGAAAACTATCACCAAAGTACAAAGAAACAAAGGATGCTGCTGTGTGGCTCCTACAAGCACTTTCCCTCTGCAGTACTCCCAGCCTCTGTAAGTAAACTTCAAAGGGTATTAGAAAAGGAGTTTATTTTCATGCTCTTTTTTTTGTTCTTGACATTACAAGCTGAATTGTAGATAAGACTGAACTGCACCACAGACAAAAAAACCAGCAGCACAAGCAGCAAGCACTTCATTAATTAAAAGGCAGAAAAGGAAGTTTGCTAAACGAAGCAAATGTTCTTATCACTCCTATCTATAGTCATTAAAACTGACAGGAAACCAAATATCACCATCTGTCTCCTTTGCAAGAAAAGACACTAAAACCAGCTCTGGGCTAGAAGAATAATAGCAAGGAGGAAAAGTGCAGTTTTGTCAAGGTGCAGTTTGCAATGGACAAGAGAGAAAGCGATGGCAGAGGAGGGAAAGGATGGCAGAGAGCTGGGATGGGAGAGCAGAGCAGAAAGCAGAGGGTTTCAGGATATAAACTGAACCCAAATGAAGCAAACCTGAAGTCTGCTCCCTATTTCTCACTCAGCTCAATGCCTCTGCAAAAAGGCAAGCACTGCAGCAGCAGCTCATTTGCCTATTTAGACAGAGCTGCTACCAAAACCACTCCAAAAAAACTCTGTTCTGCTCCATAAACTGCAAAGTTTTATTGCCCAAGCAAGTCCCAGCAAACACTTCAGGGATTTCTTGGGGACTGAGGAAGTCTCCTGATATTTACAAGAGAGAATTTCATGGGTTTATGTAGAATTAGTATTTGGATTTTGCTTCAAGTCTGCAACTGGGTGTAGAAGTTGAATTAAGATTTGACAGAAGGAGGAGGTTTGCAGAGGTACTAACTGAGCTCTGAAAAAGCCACCAGGGTTGCAGAGGTCAACTGAAGGGCACTGAGTTAAGGTAGTTTCCAGCAGTTGGACAATTCCTACCTTCCAGTCATATCCCTGTTCTAGCCCTGCAGGGGAGAGGAAAGGAAAACAAACACACACACCAAAACCCACATAGATGGTAATGAGATATTTAATAACAGAAAGGAAAAGAAACTCCTGCTCCCATGGTTAATTCTGCACCACAGCCCAGCTGCATTTTGCACAGCAATGAAAAGCACTTCCAGTTCCCACTCCAGGCTGCAGCAAACATGAGCTCTGTAGGCACAGGTTTTAAGACTAGAGGAGGTTAAAGTCATTTAAGGCTGAGATCAGGAGAAAAAGAAACTTGGTGGTGAAAAGTACTGCAAGGTGCAGGCAGGTTTCTGGGGGAGCTGCTGGAGGCACCAGGGAGAAGGAGCAGCAATGGAGTTAAAAACCCAATGGAAGGCTGATTGATTTTTGGCTCTCTCCAGGATGGTGCTTTTATTTTTCTTTACCTATTTTTTGTTCAGTTTAATTCTCTGCCCTAAGAAGAATAATTCACCCACCTAAAAAGGCTCTCCTTAATATTCCAGGAGAATGCTTTTTGAGAGTCAATCCAATCCCAACCCAGCAATGATTCTTCTCCTCTTAATACTTTCAACAGAGCTATTAACAGCTCAGCACAAGGAGGAGAGGACTTGGAGAAACACAACAAAATTAGAGAAGGGGAATAAAGTCTGAGTCTAAAAAGTGCCTGTCAACCAATGTGCAAATGGCCAATCAGATTCCTCTTTGATTCAGAGGAACCTTCTCCTGAAAGTCAAGTCAGTCTGTGGGGATAGAGGAAAAGGAAGGTTCTAAGTGAAGGCTGAAATTCCAGGGGAAACTCTCTTGTATGCTAATGGAGAGACACAGTACATCCATTCCCTGCTCATGGCAAGGAAATCCTTGGGGATGTTTCAAGAGGGCTTTGGAAGGCTGGCAGGCACATGAGGAGATGCATAGTAGAGGAGAAAAAACAAAACCACCCCTAACAAATTTCATCCATTCATAGAATCCTAGACTGCTCTGGGCTGGAAGGGACCTTCAAGATCATTTAGTTCCAACCCCCCTGCCATGGGCAGGGATGCCACCCACCAGAGCAGGCTGCTCAAAGCTCCATCCAACCTGATCTTAAACACTGCCAGGGATGGGACAGCCACAGCTTCTCTAGGTAACCTGTTCGAGTGTCTCACTACCCTTTGAGGGAAGAATTTCTTCCTAAGATCCAACCTAAATCTGCCTTCCTTCAGTTTGAAATCATTCCCCCTTATCCTATTGATTTCCACCTTGGTCAAAAGTATTTCTCCCTCTTTTTTTAGAAGCTCCCTTTTAAGTATTGGAAGGTCACAAGAAAATCTTCCTGGAGCCTTCTCTTCTCCAGGCTGACCAAACCCAACTCTCTCAGCCTGTCCTCATCCAGCCCCTGGATCATCTTCATTTCCAAATGCATCCAAGACTGAAGCTGGAGAATGTTTGGTTGTTCTAAGGGGGTTGGATGATATCCTTTAAAAAACCCCCAAAGAAACACTGCTCTGCTGGAGGAACAAAGCAAAACATCATGTTAGCTTTCTAAACCTTCTTCATAAACAGCTAGACAGGAAGAGGAACCAACAGAAACCAGAGAGCTCTAGTTTGAAAACCTGCATCTTCTAGCTTGAAAAAGTTCCTCTCACAGGCACTTCCTTGAGCTCCTGTTTTCCTCCTGAGAGCAGAAACTGTGCAAGCTGCATTGCATTTCATTTGCTCTAACAGGACATGTACAATGCCTGAGGGGCTTCAGGAGCACAAATAATCACCTGGAAATGGAAACTTCCCTGGCAGAGAGAGTGAGCACAAATCACTCCTGCACTCCTCCTGCCCACAGTAACACCAAGGTGTAAATCAAAGCACCTTCCCCAGCTCTGGGAGAAAAGCAGCTGCAGGCTCCAGGCTGGGAAAAGCCTTCTGGGGAGCTGAGAAAGCATCAGTTTCCTCTAATCCTCTTACAAAGCTAAATGAAGCTCAATCCTCAACTGTGTGATGTTCCTTAGTCCCTCTTGGTCCTACACTGGAGCCTCTTTCTGCCCTGTTTCCCTACATCTATAGACACCACCTGATCACTGCTATTTATTTCTAATCTGGTTATTTACAGAGGTAGATGTATTCATACAGAAATATTCTGAGGTGCATGTGTTTATTAAATGACCAGTCTGTATTCTTTTGGGTCTTGTATCTCCTTCCTCCTTGACCTGAACAATTCCAGTCACTGTAAAACACCCCAATTTTGGGGGTTTTTTGTGTGTGGAGGGGGGTTTTACCAAATCCCTTCCTCCTAGGAGGACGTACACTGTGTTTAAATTCAAGATGCTTTCTTTTAGCTCTTTTCTCCTCAAATGCATCATGTCCTCCTCATCCTGATACATGTAATCAAACCTGCATTTGTCATGCTTGCAGCATGACTTGCTGTGGTGAGCAGATCCCTGCAACACCTCCTCAGCCCCTGCACCTCAGCACCTCCTCATTGCTGTTCTTCTTGAAGCCACTTTGGACAGTCCCCAAGTTTTCCACACCCCCCTCAAAGGAGATTTTCAGACAGTTTTTAACAAGTGAACCCTAAAGCCACAACATCTACTCCCTGTCTCTTATTTAAGCTACAGAACCATCACATCCTCCATGCCATTCAGGTAAAGCTCATCCTGCTTTTGCTCTCTAGCAGTACAAACCTGACCCAAGAACAGGTCCATCCTAGGTGTACCTCTTAATCCACACTTAATTTCTTACTCTTTATGTAGATTTGAACTGCTAGTGAGATGGGTTTAGTAATGACTGCAGCAAGCTGGGACAGGTTTGCCCATCAAACAGCACCCAAGAAGGTAGAACTAAAACTAAAAGCTAGGTGTCTTGGAGCCTGGGAAAAGCACAGCAGTGGCACAAGGGATTCAGTGCAAACCTGTAGCAGATAATCCCTACACAGACACTGTGTCTTCTGCAGTAATTAACTAGAATTATCCAGAGCTGCTACAGGTTTCTTCAATGCTCCCATCACTCCCAGCCAGAGAATCATGGAGGTTGGGAAAAAGACCTCTAAGATTATCAAGTCCAACCATCAACCCAAAACCACCATGTCACCAAGTGCCACATCTACGTGGTTTTGAACCCCTCCAGGATGGTGACTCCACCACTGCCCTGGCCAATGCCTAACCACTCTTGCAGGGAAGAGATTGTTCCTAAAATCCAACCTGAACCTCTCCTGGTGCAACTTGAAGCCATTACCTCTCATCTATTACTTGTTACCTGGGAGCAGAGACCAACCTTCACCTCACTCCAACCTCCTTTCAGGGAGCTGGAGAGAGTGAGAAGGTCTCCCCTAAGCCTCCTCCTCTCCAGCCTAACCAACCCCAGTTCCCTCAGCTGCTCCTCACAACACTTCTGCTCCAGACCCTTCACCACCTTCCTTGCCCTTCTCTGGACACACTCCAGCACCTCAATGTCCTTCTTGCAGTGAGAAGCCCAAAACTGAGCCCAGGATTCCAGCTGTGGCCTCCCCAGTGCCCACTCCAGGAGGACAATCCCTGCCCTAGCCCTGCTGCTCACACTAGTGCTGCTCCAAGCCAGGATGCTGTTGGCCTTCTTGGCCACCTGGGCACTAGTCCCACTGGCCAAACCTTTCCAACTCTAAGCTCACCCTTGGCTCCCAGAATATATCCAGCCACATTCAGAGGCTCTAGCACACAAACAATAACTCAGGAATCACATTTCCTTCTCTGTATCATAAAATAAACACAGGCTCTGAGAGAGCCTCTTTGGATTTATGTCCTTCTGAAAGAGTTTAGTAATTGGAAGGAGGTGGGGGTGGAAATACAACCACAAGTAAAGTGCATGACTTCAAAATGTGCACTAAATAGTTTTGGAAGCAATGTTCTCCTCTGGGAGTACTGCAACAGATGTTTATCATGAGCTACTGCAACAGTTAATCCAACTCTGAGCCACATTAACTCTTTGCCACTGGAAAAAAAGACTTTTTTTTCCATGGGCAGGCTATGGAAAACAAGAGGAGGTGCCAGAGCTCCTGACAACAAGCAGTTAACTGAATTAAAGGGAATAATAAAAAAAAAAGCCATAAAGTCCAACCAAATAAACCAATGGCTGGCCCAAAAAGACTCAGATGAACAGGTGTATGTGTGGGTGGGAGTGGGGGGAAATCACATTTAAACAAAGCCTCCACTGACATTCTGGTCACTGGAGTGGGTACAGACAGAAGGAGCCAAACAACATTTCTGAACAGTTCAGCAAATAATGCTATTTTTCTTTTGGGAGAAGATAGGAACTATGCTTATTGATCTTGGTTTTCAAAGCCCTGCTCCCAATATATCCCAGCACCAACTCCAGAGGTTATTCTATTTAAAGATATTCTGAGTAAGAAGGAAAAGAGGAAGGTACAAAACTACAATTAAAAGATGAATCACTCAAACAGCAATTTTACACTGCAGATATATTACAGGGTTTCCAAATACCAAGAATTTAAGATCTCCCTTATGTATCCATCCACCAAGCAGTGGTGCTTTACTAGACTATTTTTCTCCTTTAGTATTTCAACTGAGGAATTCACTGGTGGGGGGTTAATTTTCCTGTAACTAGTTACAGTACCTATATATCCCAGCTGCTAGTTACTCCTTAAAGACACAAATGCAAAGGACAACTTAAAGCATCAGTATTTCAAGCTGAAACGGCCATTTCTTAAGAGATGCAAATCAGATCCCTCTTTGGAACCTTTCCTGAAGGTGAGTGAAGGGCCAGTGACTCCCTGCCCAGAACCATTCCTCTGCTCCTAAGGTCAGAGGCATTTCACTTGGGGCAATCTTGGAGCAGAGAGAATCTCAGAATGATTAAGGTTGGAAGAGACCTCCAAGATCAGCAAGTCCAACAGCAACCTAGCACCACCACATCCCTAAGCACCTCCTAATCACCAAAAGCAATGACAAGTGTTACCAGCCCTTTTCTACTTGACAGAGACTGATCTTATTTACTCAAGTAGAAACATTGCCCCAAGTCTAAGACGACCAAGGACCACAAAGCCTCAGTCCAGCCCTTTCCCTCCTCCATCAAGGCCCTGGGAACAGCCCCACCCTCTGCTGACTAAAATCCAACTGCTTGCAGCTCCATTTGTTTGGGGTTTTTTTTGATTTCCCCACAGATATCAAATATTTTAAATGCTGAGAGAAAGGTTTTGTTTTCTACACTTTTAGTATTCCAGAGAAACATCCTGACATTACATTCTGCAAGGGTTGCCAAGAATGTCTTTTGTGTTCACAGCTTCAGTGCTGAGGATAAATTTTGAGCATGAAGGGGACAAAGTATGGTCTAAATCCAAGCCTAAATCATAAATGGAAAAGTAATTTAAACTAGTGAACTGGAAACCTGGATTTAAATCCTTTCAGTTTGCAAATACAGTTCTCCTAAAGAACTATTTGCTTTCAGGGGTTGTTAGTTCTTGCTGAGTAGGTAAATAAACTACATGCATCTACTGAAATGATTATGAAGCCTAATATAGCCTAGATCTTTTACTTCTGACATTTTATTAAGTAGACAATTTACTAGGCAATTATTTTCTTTAACTAGGACTCCTAAGTGCTTCAGAAATATTTAATAAGTCCTAAAGCACCTTTTATGATGATGATTATTCCCATTTTCTAGAAGGATCACTCCAAGAAGAGAGAGTTAACTAGTTTGCACTCTTTCCTTCAGCAGATGAAACTAGATCTAAGATGCTGTGATTGATCTCCAGTGGAACTACGACCTGGGGGACACAGATTTTCACTCTGACTTCTCAATCAGCACAATTTGTAACTGCCAGGAAGGGAACAATTAGCAGCACAGGCTCAGGAGGCAGCAGCAGAAGGCTGGACTAAATACCTGTCCAGGAAGGATGAGATTTGGCTGGATGGTTTCACCTAGCTATAAACACTAGGTATGAGTTTGGTTTCCTCTTCTAAAATTGGGGTGCTGCTGTTCTTCACTGCCCCACACCCTACCTATGAATAGCTTCAATCCTTTTGGCCATGAATAACAGTGGCCAAAACAGCAGTGAGCATTCAGGTGGCTTCCAGAGCCCTAGACAGTTGTCACACCAGACCTATCATGTAGAATCTCTCATTCAAGTGCTCTTGTCATAACAGTGGAGCTCCAAACCTGCAGGATGCCACTTACTGGGCACATCCTCACTACATGAAAACTGTTCCCAGAATCCCAGCATTCTTGGGCTTGGAAGGAACCTCTGGGGATCATCTAATCCAACCCCCCTGCTAAAGCAGGGGCACTCCCAGCAGCTTGCCCCTGCTTTGCTAGGAGGAACAAGATTCAGAACACCAAATGCTGGAGGAAAATAAAGCAGCAAAAGACACAGTGGTGCATGACAAGATAAATTTAGTAGATGTAACAACATAAAATCCCAGCTCTTCCCTTCTTCCTGAAGCCCTCACCTCCACTAAGGGGGTGACCACTCCTAAGCATGTAGAGAAGGAGGCTCTGGAGGAGACAAGCCATCACTTGGATAAGGAACCCCACTTCTCACAAGGTCCAGATGGATTCAACCATCTCCTTGCTAGTCCTCAGCTTCAGCAAACAGACTGCTGTCCTCTCCAAAATAAAACTGGAATGATCTGTGCCAGGGCCCAAATCCCACCCCAGGGGTGTGCCACACACACACACACCACCCTTCCTGTCTACAGACCAGCTCAGGAATTAGGGGGATCAGGGAGGAGCACAGGGAGTGAGAAGAGGATAAGCCATACAGGGCAGGGATCTCACTGCACCTCAACAAGTCACCTTCCTCAAATGAAACCAAAATTTGGACTTAAAACCATCTGCACTGTCCTGCACAAATCTCCCACCAACATCCATCCAGAGAATCAGAGCCTTGCTTGCCTGCCCCCAGCACCCCCCCCTTCCATGCCAAGCTGCTTTACACAGGTTTGAGAAGCAAGCTGGCTCCATGGGGAAGAGCAGCCCTGAAAAGCAGATGTTGTGTAAATTCCTATTTCATCAACAGAGTTAATTGTGACAAGAGGGCTATAAAAAAATCCCTGTACTGCTTCAATTATTCCTCCACTTAGAGCAACTCTCTCCCCAGAAAACGTTACCCATTGCACTTGCTATTGAACTGGCAGCACTCGGTGCTAGCATTACAGCTCCATGAAATAACAAGAGAGAGAAAGAGAAAGAGAGAGAGAGAGAGAGAGAGAGATCACACATCTTTAAAAGCTACAAATTAATTTCTCTGCTGTCACTCCACATAACCATTTCCAAACAAACAGCCCAGGCAATTGTCATGAGTTCTCCAATCTCACCCTTGCATGCAGTTACAGATGAAAATTAGACTGTAGAAATCAACACTGCTGCTGTCAGGGAAAAGTGCTACTAGAGGTTGTATTGCTACTAGACCGAAACTATCACCTTAAAGAGTTACTAATCCCTCACACCTGACCAAGGAAATAGTCTCTCTCCACCCAACTCAGTCATGATAAAGGAAAAAACAACCACCAAACCCCAAAACCAGCACAGAGCAACTCAATGATACCTGCTGAAACTCTGATGCTTTGATTGCCTACCTGAATTCTGAGCCTGCTTTTTAATACCTTTATGATTTATGCATCATTATGATCCTTTAGCCAGCTATGGATAGATCACTGTACCCATATGAATCCTTTGGCATACACTGGACTGCAGTATAGCCAGCTCAAGAACATACCCAAGCCAGAACACACATAACCACCCAAGCCAGAACATACCCAACTCATGTAACTGGGGGGGGGAAAAAACCCCAACCAATTGAATTTCACTTTTTCAAGGTTTTCTTCAGCTCTGTAGGGTCACTGGGTCTGTACATGTACCAGATAAGTCACAAGAGGGAAAAGAAAGGCTTCATCTGTTTGCTCTCACCTGACTGGGTGAGAAAACAAGCAGAAGGTGAGGAGAGGTAATTCCATTCTGCAGCACTCACATCATCTGCCACATTTCTGCCAGCACCACAAGCCTGGCTGCAGCTTCTTTACCCACTAGCAGCAATCAGAATTTGCTAGTTAGGCTAAAGGGGTCTCTCAGGAGGTATCAGCTAGGCATAGACAGGATTTTGTCTGTTTCCTCAAGATGCTTAGAAAAAGTTGATCTGAAACAGGAGAATTATGCATGACAGAATGGAATGAGCACAAATGACAACAAAATGTGAGTGTTTCTCCTTTTAAACACTAGTCACTGAACTGCAGCTAGCTTCATTTTAAAAGTACTTGTACAAATATATATATGTATAGATGCAGAAGTAATATACATCTCATTCATCTAAATAAACCATATTTACTTGATAATTAAAACCAATACTTTGTACATGCTTAGCTGCATTTCTCTTTCATTCACAATCATTTGAGTGGGTCCAGAGGAGACCACAAAGAGGATCTGAGGGCTGGAACACCTCCCCTAGGGAGACAGGCTGAGAGAGTTGGGGTTCTTCAGCCTGGAGAAGAGAAGGCTCCAGGGAGACCTTCTTGTGACCTTTCTATACTTAAAGGGAGCTTCTAAAAAAGAGAGAGAGAGGCTTTTTCCATGGGCAGAGACTGATAGGACAAAGAGGAATGGTTTGAAACTGAGAGAGGGAAGAGTTAGATTAGATGTTAGGAAGAAATTCTTTCCTCAGAGGGTGGGGAGGCACTGAAACAGGTCATCCAGAGAGGTTGTGGCTGCCCCATCCCTGGCAGTGTTCAAGGCCAGGCTGGATGGGTCCTGGGCAACCTGGTCTAGTGAGTGGCATCCCTGCAGAGGGGTTGGATCTAAATGATCTTTAAAGCCTCTTCCAACCCAAAGCAGCCTAGGATTCCATGACTACAATACACTGTTACACTCCAGTCAAACTCCCTGGGTATCTATCAGTTTAGATAGTCCAAGTGATTTGAGTAGATAATTATAATAGCTATGTGCCATTTTTTAACAGGAGCTGACAAATCACTGCTGGTTCAACAGGTTCCCTTTCCATTCATCATCACTTCTGACCAAAAGGATGAAGCTGGCATAGTCCCTTTCAGCAGTCAAGCTCCCTGTGCACCCATGGGTGAAAAGGCAAGAGGAGAGGACCCATGAGGCTGCAGCAGCACAGCTCCACTGGCCAATTCCCATAGCCCAGAGATTTCTCCTGCTCTGTGGGGCCAGACTGAAATCATTCCATCACTTCCCCCCAGAAGAAAACATTTACTGCTTCCTACAGCATCAGACTAGCAAGAAAACAGATAAATACCAGCAGCAAGCTTGGACCTGAGAGCATCCCTCTGCCTCTGAGACACACAGCAAGGGGTTAACAGCATCACAAGCAAACTCAGGTGAAGACCACACTGACTTCACTAACAGCACTACTGACTTTAACCCAAATTTCTCTGTAAGCCACCTTAAGAGGTTCAGTAGCAGTTTTATTTGAATGAAACATTCAGAAAGTGGTTTTTAACCTGCTCAGATCAGATATTTGTGTTGAGAATGTCCACTCACATCCCAGAAATCATCACCCAAATATACAATCTCAAATACTGTCTCCAGCCTGGAGACATTGCAATTCCTTCCTCACTACTAGAGGGCACAGAAAACACAAAGCTCAATTGTAACCACAACAGTACCCAGAAAAAAAGCCACAGAGAAAAGCTGCAAAACCTGTCAGAAGGTTTTCCTGTCCTAAAAGATATCTGAATCCAAACTATCTTTGGCCATGTAAATCACCAGGAAACTCAGCTCTTAAAAAGCTGGATACAGTGTTTGTGTACAATGAAACACACAGAATAAATACAGCTGATGATAAAAAGCCTCATGAAGAAGAAATGAGATGTATTTATGATATTAGATATCATTATTAGATATATTACAAAATTATACAAACCCAAATCTGTCCTACAACCACATCACAGATGTACAGCACAAGGTAAAAATGGAGACTATTTAATGTCATATTTTAAATGGAAACCAAAGAAAAAACATCCAGATAACAACACATAATCACCTCCATTTCCAACCAGCTACATATTCAGACTGCAGGAGGAACAGGAATTTAACACAGAGCAAACCCACAGAAATAACTCCAGGAGGACTCAGGATATTCCACAGGGATCAGACAACAGCCTGAGCAGATTCTGACTGACTTTCTGCCACCCAACACATGCAAAGGCAATTTTCAAACTAGAGAAAACTCACAGCACAAGCTAGGCATATGGGAAAGCTCATTTTAGCCATCACCACCCAAACCTGCACAGCCAGCAGCACCCAGAGACCTCCTTGCTCTCTTTGGGTGTCCAACCAGAGCAGGGTTAGAACTAGAGAGTAAGTAAGGTTGAAAAAGACTCTTTAAGGTCATCAGTTCTAACCGTTAACCTTATCCTGTCAAGTACCTCATTAAACCATGTCTCCAAGTGCACATCTATACATTTATTGAACCCCTCCAGGGATGGCAACTCCACCACTGCCCTGGGCAGCCTGGGCCAATGTCTGACACCAGCACCTCAATGCCCTTCGTGGAGTGAGAGGCCCAAAACCGAACCCAGGATTCCAAGTGTGGCCTCCCCAGTGCCCACTCCAGGAGGACAATCCCTGCCCTAGTCCTGCTGCCACACTAGTGCTGCTCCAAGCCAGGATGCTGTTGGCCTTCTTGGCCACCTGGGCACTCTGCTGCCTCATCTTCAGTCTCTGCTGAAAAGCACCTCCAGGTCCTTTTCCTCAGGCAGCTTTCCAGCCACTCTGCCCCAAGCCTGGAGCATGCATGAGGTTGCTGTGACCCAAGTGCAGGACCTGACACTTGGCCTTGCTGGTCCCACCAGGCAGCTCTGATTCCCAACCCAATCCCACTTCAAGCTCAGCTGGTGCTGTCTCACACTTCAAGGGGGTTGCAGTGGCAGAACCAAGGCAAACTTCTGCCTACTCTCGAGCCCTGCATCCCTCCAGGGTACACACGCAGATGCCCAAAAAACCCTCCCGGAGGCAGGACCGGAGAGCTTCGGCAGAAGCTGGTCGGTGAGCCCCGGCCCGGCCTGGTCCCACCGGCGCGGGGCAGCGCGGAACCAAAAAAGAAATCACTCGTATTAAAATACAGCAATAAATCCCGAGGTTAGGCCTCAGAGGGGTGAGAAAGGCCTAGGGAAGCGGGGGGAAACCACCCATCCACTCACCTTGCATCCCGCCGCCGGCTCCCCACCGGAATCCGCTGCTACCGCCGCCGCCGCCGCTGCTGCTGCTGAAAATACAGGGCAGGGCAAACGCGACCAATCGGGGCGGAGAGACGCCAAGCCGCAGCCAATGGCGGCCGCCCGCCCACGGCTCTTCGCCAATCAGAGTGCGGCTCGTTACGCGGCGCCGATGGGAGGCCGGAGGTGGGCACAGGCTGCGGCGTCGGGACACAGGGGCGGGCTCTGCCTTCCGCCACCCCTCCCTTGCCTTTTGGATGGATTTTTCCCCTCCCCACCTCATTTTTCTCCTCCTTTCCTCCCTTCTTTATACCCTTTTTTCCTTCCTTTTCGTTTTTTTTTCCCCTTCCTTTTTCTTTATTTTTTGCATTTTTTTTTTCGTGGCTCCTCCTTTATTTGTATCTTTTCCTTCTTCTATTTTTAGAGCAGATCTTTTTCCAGGTATTCCTTTTTTCCAGGCATTTTTTTATTATGTAGTCCCACCGCCGGTGCTGGCAGCTCCTGAAGTTGCAAGCTGCACAGACTAACAACTTTTGGAACCCCCCCAGGAATTCAGAATCACAGAATCCTTAAGGTGGGAAGAGACCTCTGAAGTCATCAAGCCCAACCAGCAACTTATCACCACCACGCCACTAAAACACGTCACCAAATGCCACAGCTCCATAGTTTTGGAACCCCTCCAGGGATGGTGACTCCACCACTGCCCTGGGCAGCCTCTGCTCCTGCCTTTTTAAGTCATCATGTGAATTTCCAGGAGAAAGCTTTTCTCCTGCAGATCAAGAAAAGCTTTATCCCTAAAGGTGCTCCAAGAACCCCAAACTCTATGGTGCTAGCACTTGCTGCCAAGCAACCAATAACTGGGACAAGTTCTACCTGCACCAATCAATAAAGCACCTCACCCAATGCATAAAATATAGATCACAACACATACACGTTTTTATTACTGAATAATTTCCTGATAACCAAGTCATGGGGAGGCTTCCAAGCAGAAGATTAAATTCCATGCTGAGCAAATCTGGCACTTGGTGATAAACAGCCAAAATGGGCTTTAGCGACAGCCACTGAGGAAGAACATTGCTGACATGGACTGGAAACAGCTTTTAGAAAGCAGAGCTGAAAGGAACAACACAAACTAAAAGAAAATAAAGAGGAAAAATCATTGAAGGGGTGGTTGGAGAATTCACTACCCTAATAATTACTTCCCAGGCTTCTCCTTGCTTTCTGATTGATTTATTCCCTCAAACGTGCTGCTGGTTTTGGTGGTAAAAGTCATAATAAAACCAGATTACCTACAGAGGGGACTCTTGGTACCAAATGAATTCCTTAACTAGTCAGACTTCAGCAGATGTCATTATTGGAGCACACAAAGATTTCTAGGACATTTAGGATGAAAATGTACTTAAATACACAAGGCAAGTGTCTTACCTGACAGATGGATGCTGCTTATAAAAACTTGGTGCCTGCTGCAGAACTTGTGTTTGCTTGAAATTTGGATCACAGTGAATCCAATCAGACTTGAAAGTCTGAAGATACACACACAGCTAAAGTGTCTTCTCACATGGATATATTCCAGGAAGGAGAAAGAGACCAAGAATTCAGCAATACATTGTGGTGCTGGAGTGTGTCCAGAGAAGGGCAAGGAAGCTGGTGAAGGGTCTGGAGCACAAGTGCTGTAAGGAGCAGCTGAGGGAGCTGGGGTTGGTTAGCCTGGGGAAGAGGAGGCTCAGGGGAGACCTCCTCCCTTTCTACAGCTCCCTGAAAGGAGGTTAGAGCCAAGTGGGGGTTGGTCTCTTCTCCCAGGTGACTAGTGACAGGCCAAGAGGAAGTGACCTGAAGTTGCCCCTGGGGAGGTGCAGGTTGGCTATTAGGGAAAAAAAAAATGTCTTGACTGCAAGAGCATTTTGAGCATTGGCCCAGGCTGCCCAGGGCAGTGGTGGAGTCACCATCCTGGAGGAGTTCAAACAACATGCAGCTGTGGCACTTGGTGTCATGGTTTAGTGGTATGGTGGTGTTGGGTCCATGGTTAGACCTAATGATCTTAGAGGTCTTCTCCCATCCAAACAACTCTATGATTCTAAGAAGAACTTTTCCAACCTCCTGTTAAGGTACTGGAGAAGCCATTCCTTCCCCAGAGAGGAAGACAGAGCAGCTCTTGGGGCAAAGATGTCACTTCAGGAAAGAAGGCACTCCCCACACCCTCAGCCTCCAGTACCCTGGGGTGGTTCTTGCCATACAGCTTGGAAACATATCTGCCACAAAGAATTTTCTTACAGTTTACAACTATTAGTTCCCAAAACTCCTTGGGACTTGGTCTCTGCAGGCTACCTGTGCCACCCCACCAGCATTAGAAGGCCTCCTACAATGAGTTTCAACCCTCTGTCATGCCAGGGCTGGGATGCTCTCAGGTATCATTCATGTGACTGAAGCCCTGTCACTCTTCCAAGGATTTCCTTTCTAGTGAAGCCTCCAGTGCTTCTGGGAAAGCTCCTTTGATTCTGCAGAGAGTCAGTGAGTATTTTACATCCAGAATCTGTAGCCACTTCCTCAATTTCCACAGCTTTCCCAGCTAAGCAGAGGAGACAAGGTCCTTCCCATCCATCTCCCCAGCTAATAAATAATGGAACATGATTTCTGAAATGCTGTCATGAAACAGAAATCAAACAGAGCCTAAGTAATATGAAAACAATACTTGTTTATACTAGAGCCATTATGAACTGAATTCCTTTTTCAAACAAATAGCATTTAATAATACATTAAACATGTAAACAGGAACAGAGCTGAAGTTACAACTCCATCAGCTCCTTCTCATGACATTTATCTTCTCAAAGGACATAGCCACACCTCAATCTCATCATTTATAGAATGTTAAGTTAATACACAGACAGAGCTCCTTAAGAATGGCTTATTCCTTTGACTTGCTGCTGAATTGCCTAACTATGGCAACCTAGAAAAAAAAAAAACCTAGCCCAAAATCTACTAGAGCATATTATTAGCAACTGGAAATTTAGTCTAAAATATTCTTTTCTTCCAGCATGAAATCTATTTGGAAAAGATACCCAAATATTCTCCCTCACAAACCACCATTTCTTTCAGTATTTTGCACTGATGTTTTTTCTCTTTCATTTCCTAAGAAAACACTCCCATTGTTCACCACCTTTTCAGTCACCAAAACGTGCCTGGAGAGAGCAGCAGCAATGCCTATTTTGGAGAAGCAGCAAACAGGACCAGCTTCAGGCTTACACCCACCACCCTCCAGAGCTAAGAGGAGCTGAGAGCATGTTGGATGCCATAAATTACCACCCCCCACCCAGCAGCAGTTATTGAACTTGCAAAAATAGCTGCAACACAGACAAATTAGGAGCTAAAATTACATCCATTTAGCCCTGACATTAAGAGTGCATAGATGCAGAGATGGATACCTCCTTATTCCTCTCTCAAATCTATCTGCATCCATCATGCTAACCTTTACAATCAAATACACCACAATGTCTTATCACTTAGAATGATCATAAAACATGGAATAGTTCAAGCTGGAAGGGACCTTCAAGATCATCTAGTGCCAACCCCCTTGCCATGGCCAGGGATGCCACCCACTAGACCAGGCTGCCCAACCAACCTGACCTTGAACATTGCTAGGGATGTAGATGATGTTTTTAGTCTAAACATTTGGAAGCCATTCCAGTGGTCAAAAAAAAGAAAAATACCACATCTAGGTGTTTTTTGAAGCCCTCCAGGGATGGTGACTCCACCACTGCCCTGGGCCAATGCCTAACCACTCTTGCAGGGAAGAAATCTTTCCTAATATCCAACCTGAACCACTCCTGGTGCAACTTGAGACCATCTCTTATTCTCCTATCACTAGTCACCTGAGAAAAAGAGACTGGCTCCAACCTCCTTCCAGGGAACTGTAGAGACTAAGGTCTCCCCTAAGCCTCCTCTTCTCCAGACTAACCAATCCCACTTCCCTCAAGCTGCTTCTCATAACACTTGTGCTCTAGACCCTGCACCACCTCCTTCATTCCCCTCCTCTGGACACACTCCAGCACCTCAATGTCCTTCTTGCAGTGAGAAGCCCAAAACTGAGCCCAGGATTCCAGGTGTGGCCTCCCCATTGCCCAGTCCAGGAGGACAATCCCTGCCCTAGTCCTGCTGCCACACTAGTGCTGATCCAAGCCAGGATGCTGTTGGCCTTCTTGGCCACCTGGGCACTCTACTGCCTCATCTTCAGCTTCTGCTGATCAGCACCTCCAGGTCCTTTTCATCTGGGCAGTTTCCAGCCACTCTGCCCCAAGATGAAAATGCTGCAGAGCCCAGATATGCTCTTTGTGTAAGCAGTATAGGCACAATTTTACACTACATATCTTAATCCTGAAAGAAAGAAGATCCAGAGAGGATGCAGCTGGAAAACCAAGCTAGAAAGGAATTATTTCATGCTCCATATATTTACTGGCAAGTGTGGAAAATGAAATAATGTTTTTCTGAAAGGTGAGGTGTGCAGGAGAGGTCACCAGTGGAGTATTGAGCCTGACTTGCTCTGTGTGGCACTCACCAGGCATCAGCAGAGGAGACATGGTAATGACAAAATTGGGAAGCATCCTAAATATAGAAGAGAATCAGGATATTGTACAGAAATAACTGAGCTGACCTTGAAAAGTGGGCTAACAGAAAGGGAATCAAATCAAAGGTCAGATCCTCTCAGTGAGTGCTAGCAGAGCTCTGTCAAACAGGAACCTGCCACAAGATCCTCCTCAGAGATAAACAGGACTTGGGTGATCATGGGATATGCTTTACTAGATCCTGTGAGAGGCAGAGAAACAAGGAAACAGAAGTTTCTGCTCTATCAGTGGGAGTTCATCATTTCTGAAGTTTGATGAGTGAGGTGAAGAGACTTTCAGGTATGAGGGAGACCTGAGGAGTGCAGAGTATCTTGAGATAGAGCAAAAGAATGGAAACCCAAGGTCTACAGAAGTAGAACTGGTACCAACAGATGCTGAATGAGTTGGGGCTGAATGCTGGAGGAGGATTCCTGATGGGCAGAGCACCCAAAGTCCACCACAGCTCTGGACAAGGTCCACAGACCTGATCTTAGAGGCCTTTGCCAACCTAAACAATTCTATGACCCTTAGCTTGAGTAGGCCAATGTGCATACATCCTTCTCTCCAAAGGGGTGGCACTAGAGCAGAGAGATCTCAGACAGCTGTAGGACCTCTGCTGAGCCATGTTCAACAAAACACTACATTTTAATCATGCAGCTCCCCAGAACTCCAAGAGCCAGCTCTGATATTCTGCAGACCAAAGCCTCCCTCCTGGCACAACCCACTTCAGTGGTGAAATTCTGAAGCCATGTGGAGGGTGAGAAGCTTTCTGTTAAACCTTTCCAACACCATCAATAACCCAGTCCTGGTTATGAACCTCAGCTAGCTCTGTGCTCAGAAAAATCACAGCTGCTTCCCCTTGATCTAGCAGAAGATCAGACACCACTGCCTCCCTGGGTGTCTGCACACAAACACACTTCTCCCTTTGTTCTGCAACACCAACTCTCAACAGAAAAGTGTTCATGTTAAAACTGAGGAGAATTAAAAGTCAATCAACAGTTAATAACAGTCTTAAGATAACATTTCAGACCTATCCTAATCTCAGCATCAACTGACTGCAGAGCTGACATTGCTTTGGTTTCAGCTACTGTTTTGTACTCCAAGAAACTACCAGTGGATCCAAAACCTGAATGAATTTAAGGATGAGCACCCTCCATTGAATATGCTCCTGAGCTTCCCTGGTTGCCTACAAGGTGGTCAGCACACCTCATTCCACTAGCCTACCTGCTCCTTGCAGCTCTGCATACCTGAGCAAGAGTTTGGGGTCCTTCTCCTCCCCATGGAGAAAGACCTGAGAATGCCAGTGGGCAACAAATTCACCATGAACCAGCAAGGTGATCTTGGGGCCAAGAAGGCCAATGGTCTTCTGGGGTGGATCAGCAGGTCAAGGGAGGTAGAGTGAAATAACAGATGGGGTTACAGGGACTGGAGAAGCTCTTGCTGAATCATATATAGTACATGGACTGTGTATGGTCTATATATTGACCTGTGGGAAAGCTTAAAGACCTTCTTTTATAGTTCTCACTGTAAACAGGGAAAATAGAAGCAAATAACTTCATCCTGGCTGTTAATCCTGACACATGCCTCAGCCTCAAGCACCTGGAATGAACCTACAACTAACAGATGGGGAAGAGCAGCTTCCACTGTGTCCCAAAGGAGGACTTGCAACATGTAGATGATTTCAACAAGATTAGTTCTTCTTTAATCACAGAAGAAAAAAAAAAATCTATTGGGTTTAAAAAGACAAACTGGGAGTAGTTTAGCCAGGTAGAACAGAACACCACAGCAGTGCATGTCATGGACAACACAAGGGTTGAAAAGCAACAGCCTTTCAAAAAGCATCTCCATTTTATTTGAACTAAAAACTCCCTACATGACCTAAGCAAACATCCTTACCCTTTCAAGAACCCAAACACCTGAAGCCAAAGCAAAAAAAGCAAATAAATATATGCAAAGAATGTTCTCATTTTGTAGCATCTCCTATCTGAGGCACCCAGGATTTTCTGGGAGTGAGAAGGAAGTTGTTGCTGTTTTGCACCTGTGAATCAAAGAACCATAGAATGATTCAGATTGGAAAAGACCTCCAAGATCAGCAAGTCCAACCATCCACCCAACACCTCCACACCACTAAACCATGTCACCAAGTGCCACATCTAGATGCTTTTTGAACCCCTCCAGGGATGGTGACTCCACCACTGCCCTGGGCAGCCTCTTCCAATGCCTAACAACCTTACAGTCAAAAATTTGTTCCTAATATTCAACCTGAACAACTTGAGACCATTTCTTCTCATCCTGTCACTTGTTCCCAGGGAGAAAAGACCAACCCCCACCTGGCTCCAATCTCCTTTCAGGGAGCTGGAGAGAGTGAGAAGGTCTCCCCTGAGCCTCCTCTTCTCCAGATTAACCAATCCCAGTTCCCTCAGCTGCTCCTCACAACACTTCTGCTCCAGACCCTTCACCATCTTCCTTCCCCTTCTCTGCACACTCTCCAGCACCTCAGTATCCTTCTTGCCATGAGAAGCCCAAAACTGACCCCAGGATTCCAGGTGTGGCCTCCCCAGTGCCCACTCCAGGAGGATAGTCCTGCTGCCCACACTAGTGCTGCTCCAAGCCAGGATGCTGTTGGCCTTTTTGGCCACCTGGGCAAGGCCAACATGCAGCACAGGGGTACAGTAACCCAGGGTGACAGTATCCAAGATCAGGTATGTGCTGCTCTGCATCTCTACTGCTTTCCCACTGGGCTTGTCAGTGTGAGAAATAATCCTGCTTTTCACAACTTCCTGGAGGTATTTTTTTAGATGCTGTAAGAAATATAAATTTGAGAGACCTTTTTTCAGTTTGCTTTCTTTGTTTTCCTCAGAGTGGCTGAAGCCTTTAGTGAGAGAGAAGAAAGTTACTTAAAAAGAAAAAAATATAAACCCAGCCCTCTGAGAGTGTTAGGTACCTGCAGCAATGCACAACATATGGATGATGCCTGTAACAAATCTGTGATCAAATCTTCTACAAGTGGTTATGTGATTAAAGATTCAGGAGATCAGAAGCAGGCTTAACCAGCTGTGCCTAGAGTCCCTGTGGAAGCAGTTTCCCCACTCTAGTTGTCTCCTTACCTGGGAAATGATGATAAAACTTATATTGACCACAGCTTAATTCATTCCTGCTTCTCCAGCAAGGTGAGAAGTCTATATATAGCTAAAACCCCAGCCCAAACAGTAAACTCTTCTAGAATAATGTTTTCATCATTTCCCTAGCCAAGTCACTGCCTCTATTAAGCAATAATAGAAAGATATTTACAGGGAGAAGATTTGCAAGAAAAGGAGAGCATTCTCAAGCTGAAAAACCTCCAACTGCTAATTACTGGAGGCTTCCTTCATGATGCAGCAGCTGAGCTGTTTTGGTGCATGTCAATGCTTTCCAGTGAATGGATGATTGCAGCAGTGGTGAGGCAGCAGCACAAGGGCTCTCCGAAGGGCATACCTTGAGGACACTGCAGCAGCAATATTTTGCTGTGTCACTAGGTTTTATCATGTGGAAAGGACAGATTCTGCTCAAATGGGAAATCACTGGCACATTTCAGGCTCCTTTCATAGATGCTAGCAGCTCCCAGTGATTCAAGAAGGTTCTTCAAAGCAAATGGGTTCTGTTAGGAGAGAGGTCGGGCTGCTGTTAGTGAAACACTGCCCTCACCAAGGGGCTAACTACAGCAGCACTTCCAGAAACTTCCAGAATCAGGAAGGTTGGAAGAGACCTCCAAGATCAAGTCCAACCAGCAACCTATCACCACCATGCCACTAAACCATGGCCCTAAGGACCACATCTGGATGTTTTTGGAACTCCCTCAGGGCTGGTGACTCCACCACAGCCTGGGCCAATGTTTAACAACTAGATCAAGAAATAAGGAACCTTATGGCTCCTTCTTGCAAGCATTTTACAAGCAATATCTTTTATTTCTTTTCTGAAGCAGGAGTAATAAAACTCTAAGTGGATTTTAGTTTACTGTTCCAGTGCTCTACAGTTGTCAAGGGCTATTACTACACAAATAGTAAAAACACTCTGTTGATTTCATTGCTTTAGTAACAAAGTTACAAGAAGCACTTCAGTAGACTTCTCCAAGCTGTCAAGCATGTTTCAGAGCCAGAACCTAGAAGAAATGACTCAGGTTTGGCCTGCACCCATTCCTTCACATGCAAGTGAACCTTCTCAATAGCTACAAGATCAATAATCAATATGCTGTCAGCAAGTTGTGATTTGATTCAAGTATCATGGGCACTGCTGAAGCATGAGGTTTGCATGGTGCTTCCTCAGTTTGAAACAGCAAAAACAAGTATGGAAATGAAAACTAGAAGAAAATAAAATGGCCAGAGAAGAGTGAGGCATTGGAGCATGTCCAGAGAAGGGCAAGGAAGGTGCTGAAGGGTCTGGAGAACAGAAGCAGCTGAGGGAACTGAGGTTGTTTAGCCTGGAGAAGAGGAAGCTCGGGGGAGACATTCTCACTCACTCCAGCTCCCTGAAAGGAAGTTGGAGCCAGGTGGGAGTTGGTCTCTTCTCCTGGGTTACCAGGGAGAGCCCAAGAGAAAATGACCTCAAGTTGTACCAGGGGAGGTCCAGGTTGGATATCAGGAACAATTTCTCCCCTGTGCAAGAGTGGTTAGGCATTGGCCCAGGCTGCCCAGGGCAGTGGTGGAGTCACCATCCCTGGAGGGCTTCAAAAGCAGAGATGTGGTGCCTAGGGACGTGGTTTAGTGGCATAGGGGGGATAAGCTGATGGCTCTAGAGGTCTCTTCCAACCTCAGTGATTCTGTAAGAGGAGCCTACTTACCTGTCTGAGATGCCAGCCAGCTATACCTCTGCTCCATCACCACAAACAACTACTGAACAGTATTTTCTAGATATCATGGGGTAGATGCAGGTATCCTGTCAAAACTTCTGTAACTCTAATATAAAGACATTTTTCAGTCTCCCTTCTGAATTACCTAGTGGTGAACTCAGTGAAGGCCACCCTGCTTTATCATCCAGTCTTTCACTTTCTCCTACTTTCTTTCCAACCAGTTCAATACTTTTGGAGAAGAGTTGCTACCATTGCATTTGGATTTAAAAACAACACCACCAGCAAACCAAACAAAAATCCCCAAACAAAAGCCAAAACCACACCAACTCAACCAAACCACAAAATTCAGGAGGATTATACCTAAGCTTCCCAGCAACTGAGTTCTGGAAACATCCCATCCAACATACCCTCAATGTTTCTATCAAATTTTCTGCCATTTCAAAAAGATGCTAATGCTAAGCATCAGTGGAACATCTTCAGATGGTGACTGTAGCTTAAAATAACCTTACTAATTGCTGCAACCTCAAGTCCAAATGTATTTTTGTCTTAGGAGGAGCTCTGCTGATTTTCTGCTTGCTGATAACATCATAGGATCAATATTATTCTTAAATAAACTTGGAATGAGAAAGCTCCAGCTTTCCAGTTCTCCTCCTGCAAAGACCAAACAAAATCCTTTCAGCAAGGAGAATGAAAGTAGATCAGTGACTCTGATTGGAGCCAAATGGTAAAAAACCTCTCAATACCTACTGTTTGCAGAGAATGTGTTTAAAAACAAGAGCAGCATCACAAGTCAGGACTGGTAACAGAGCAGGTGCAGCTGAACACTAAACCTGTGCTTAACAGTACTTCAAAGTCCTGGGTTTAGATGTGAGAAGAGAGAAAATATTCCCATAATGACAATTTCTCTACTTTTCTTGAATGCTCCTTGGTACATGAATATTGGGGGTTTGCAGGAAATTAACTCCCTTCTTCAAAGAATAGCCAGGGTTGGAAGGGACCTGCAAGATCATCCAGTTCCAACCCCCCTGCCTGCCAGGGACACCTCCTACTAGATCAGCTTGCCCACAGCCCCATCCAGCCTGGCCTTGAAAGCTTCCAGGGATGGGGCTTCCACAGCCTCTCTGGGCAACCTGTTCCAGTGTCTCCCCACCCTAACAGTGAAGAACTTCCTCCTAATATCTAATCTAAATCTCCCCTCCTCTAGTTTGCATCCATTCCCCCTAGTCCCATCACTACCTGACCTCCTGAAAAGTCCCTCCCCAGCTTTATTTATACTTCTACACCAAGTTTTATTGCCTCACTCCACAACCCTGGAATGCTACTGGAAGGATATAATGTAATTTAAATGTAATTGATAAACAGGGATAATACAGCATTAATAGAAAACACCAAAACCATTCTGCACCTATCAACAGGGAGAAGGATGAAGCCTGGTTGGGGATGGTTAGGCTGCCAACCTACACCACACATTGTACTTGCTAGTGTCAAGGATGTGCTGATTGCTTGAACTTGCTTTTATTTATCATTGTAGCTTTCCCTCCCCTTGCTCTGTCCTTCACAGCCAAGGAATGTCTGTACAGAAATCCTTCTCTAGAATTTCCCAGTGTTCAGTGAAGTTTTAGAAGCTTCTTTTCCAAGTTCAATTGCTTTAGATCAGCTTCACCTTTCCTAGAATGCAGCCCAGCTAAATTAAATAAGAATTTAGGGATTTCCTACAAACTCATGAAAACTCCACTTCAACTAAAGTCTTAGAATCCCAGAATCCTGAAGGCTGGAAGAGACCTCTAAGATCATCAAGTCCAACCAGCAACCTATCCTCACCATGCCACTAAACCATGGCCCTCAGCATAACATATCTGGATGTTTCTTGAGCCCCTTCAGGGATGGTGACTCCACCACTGCCCTGGCCAGCCTGTTTCAGGAAAAGACAGGTTCATTAAAGTGTGGCATCTATAAACCTGGAAAACCTAAAGCCTTTAGACAGAAAAAAAAAAGCTAACTCAGACTGCAGGAGGAAAAGGGAAGTACCTAGGAGCCTTTTAAATTAACTGCTCCTAATAAATCACCCTCCTGTGATGCAGGATGTGAGTGGAGTTCAATTACAACCCCAAGTTAAAGCAAATAACATTTTTAACAGAAAATATATGTCTCTGTTCCTACAAAGGAAAGCTGATAAGCCTTTAATTTCTGTACTTCATGGCAGTTCTGACCTCCAGAAGGTTTGTAAACAAGAGCCTGAATTCCAGGAACCAGAGTGTCAGCTCTGATAAAACAAGTTGTGCAGCACTCAGGCATGCAGGAAGAACAGAAAGGGGAACAGGTACAAACTGGATCCAGGGCAGAAAGTGCAGCAGCAAAGAGACCAAAAATAGAAAGAGAAGAAAATAGTCTGAAGAGAAACAAACTCAAAGTAAATGAGAAGTCATAGAACTCCAAAGGCCAAGGAGACTGGTACACCATTACTTCAGTATTCAATCAAATATCTCATTTTTGGCTACAAAAGATGTGGTGGATGGTCAGGTGATCTATAATGGGGATGTATACTCATATATACTCCAAGGGAAGGAGGAAGCTATAGAATCACAGAGTCATTCTAGTTGGAAAAGCCCTCTGAGATCATCAAGTCCAACCATCCACCCAACACTTCCATGCTCACCACTAAACCATGGCCCCAAGCACCACATCTCCACCTGTTTTGGACTCTTCCAGGGATGGTGACTCCATCACTGCCCTCAATAGCCTTTCCCTTCTGACACAAACTGATTTTGCACTACCTGGAGCATAGAGAGCAACAAACCACACAGAAAAGGTAAAAAACATTCCATCAAGAAAATAATCATCTTTGACCTGATGATGATCTGGAACACAAAGCTCCCCTGTTCCCAGGAAGGCACTCTTACTACTGAGGAGTCACTGTTCAAAGCAGTGCTGCTTTGCTGAAACAAAGACTCCCTGGGCCTAGGGAGAGAACGTGATTTGAACCCAGTGATGAAGTACAAGAAGGGCAAGTGTTGAGTCCTGTTCCTGGGCAGGAATAACTCCATGGACCAGGACAGGTTAGAGCTTGGCCTGCTGGGAAGCAGCTCTGCAGAGAAGGACCTGAGAGTGCTAGTGGACAACAAGGTCACCACGAGTCAGCAATGTCCTCTCATGGCCCAGAAGGCCAATGGTCTCCTGAAGAAAATTCAGAAGAGTGTGGCCAGCAGGGCAGGGGAGGTTCTCCTCCCACTCTCTTCTGCCCTACTCAGGCCACATCTGCAGTCCTGGGTCCAGCTGGGGGCACCCCAGTGCAAGAGAGCCAAGGAACTACTGGAGAGAGTCCAGCAGAGGCTAGGAAGATGCTGAGGGCACTGGAGCAGCTCTGGCAGGAGGAAAGGCTGGGAGCCCTGGGGCTGCTTAGCCTGGAGAAGAGCAGCCCCAGAGGGGAGCTGCTCAATGCTGAGCAAGAGCTGAAGGCTAGGGGCAAGAGGCTGGGGCCAGACTCTGCCCAGTGGTGGCCAGGGCCAGGCCAAGGGGCACTGGGCACAAACTGAAACCCAGGAGATTCCACCTGAGCAGGAGGAAGAACTTGTTTGTTGTGAGGGTGTTGGAGCCCTGGCCCAGGCTGCCCAAAGAGGCTGTGGAGTCTCCTTCTGGGGAGAGATTCCAACCCCAGCTGGAGGTGACCCTGGGCAAGCTGCTGTGGGTGCCCCTGCTGGAGTAGGCAGGCTGGACTACACGATCCCCAGAGGTCCCTTCCAAGCCCAACAATGATGGGACTCTGAGATGAGAGGCACTCCCTTGGGCAAGGAAAGAGCAGGTGGCTCTTCTTGTTTCTGTGTGTAATGTCTGAGCACCTTTTAGACAGACTCCCAAAGGAAAGCAGGCTTATGAAGCTCTGTCTGTCCATTTGCCCCCTGGGCCCTCCTTAATTATATCCTCAACTCACTAGCAAATTACAACCAAGAAGCTGCAGTAGTCTCAAGGAGAATTAAGTTCCTGCAAGTTTCATTAAGCAGAAAACAAACCCAACCTCAAACCAAACCAAAAAGGCATCCAGATGAGAAGACTGACTCAGATTAGAGGTCTCACTTTGGGAAAGGCTGTGGCAGGCCATCAGCACTAATCCCTTCTGTGACACCAGCCAGTCCCCAGACACCTTCTGACTCACCAGCACCCAGACATCTCAGAGCCAGCCAACTGCTGCTGCCTTGAGAGATGCTGGGACAGGAGGAACTGCACATGAATTTCTTCAATAAAGCAACCCCTCTGCCTGCTTCTCTTTCTCCCAAATAGGGTCCAGGTGATGTATGCTATGTGTGACCAAAAAAAGAACATTAGGAGAACTTTCTTCACTGTAGGAGTGGTTAGGCATTGGCCCAGACTGCCCAAGGCAGTGGTGGAGTCACCATCCCTGAGGGAGTTCCAAAAACATCTAGATGTTGTGCTTAGGGCTGTGGTTTAGTGGCATGGTGGTGATAGGTTGAAGGTTGATGATCTTGGAGGTCTCTTCCAACCTCCCAGATTCTGTGAGGGCCTCCAGGCTGTGCATCTGTCTCCAAAAGAGCTAATCCTCTTGAAGGATCCTGCCTTGGCTTAAGACCAGAATGCAAACTACACTGCTCAAACCTGCCAGGGGAAAGAAGATGATCTCAAAGTGTGGAAGCTATTTCAATATCAGCCATAAAATACAGAGGGATTTCAAGGTGCTGCTGATTTTAGATGGGTTTTGAAGTACTCAGACACCTGCTTGGCTGTAGCTCCTAACTCTGGGTGTCTATGTCCTCCTGCAGATCTGGACTGAAGCATGTTGCTAGGCTGCCAACAACTGCCAGGCAACAAATCCCAGCATGCAGACTGGAGTCATGCTTACCACACAACATACTGAGCATCTTTTATTGTGAAGAAATCAATAATCTGCATTGCCATAATCAAATGGCAAATGAGCTCCTATTTCCTTCCCAGGGGAGGAAGAGAAAGAAAAAGAAGAATGAGAAGAACATGTCCATGAGTCTTCCTGCCCTTCCAAAGCAAAACTTCCACACTCACCCTTCCATCTGTTCTAAAACCAAATTCATTTCAAGATTAAGGAACAAAGCCACTCACAGTGTACACCATGTAATTAAGATTCCTCCTCCTCCTCCTTGCTGAGCTCCTTCCATTCATTGCCCCACCAAATTATTAAAACAAAGCAGTTTCTATGGCAACTAATTCATCCTCTGCATTATTAGATTGTTTCTAAACATCGGTGTCTACTCCTCCTGACTTACATGCCCTAAATTCCACTTGGAAACTCAAAACTTTTGTCTGCTTTGGCAGAAAAGCCCTTTACAATCTATGCATTCATGCAGATAAGGCTAGCTGGAGTGCAGCTGCTTTTTGTTTATCCCAAGGAGAAGTTAACTGCTCCTCCATGATCTCACTTGGATAAACTGATGGTGCCTGTGTGGAACAGCAGAGCAGGGCTCAGGGAACAAGGATGGGAGGATGTGGAGCACTAGAGCAACAGGCAAACACGACCATCTGCAGGTTAGATAAACCACCACCAGCAAAATGACTGGCAGATGTTCTGGAAACTAACACCTGCCTGAGTGGTATTTGATACCCAGAAAAACACCCCACAAACCCTCATGGGCAGGACTGATGCAAGCCTCCCAAAAGGAAGGGAAAGCAGGGAAGAAGAGTGCTAAAATGGCCTGGGAACAAGTTTTATGAGCATTTCTTAAAAGCATTTCTTCCAATGCCCACTCCTCATCAAAAAGAGACATTTGGCAGGGGTTTAATGAACACTGACAATTCCTCTTAATGACCCAGGAACAGGAGTGGCAGCATCTAGCAGAGGAGGAAACTCTCTGGAAGAGCACAGGTAGGATCAAAAGAACTTAAGAGTCTTTCCTCTTCATCTTCTCTTGTCCTGCTGCTACTGCCTGCCTTTTTTCCTGGGTTTTTTTCTGCTGTGTCTCCATGGGCTGGGCAGAAGGAGAGGTTAGAGAAATAATCAGGGCCTAAGAGGATAATGGGGAAAAGAAGGCTCAGCAATGGGGAGACGTGAGGGCCTTTGAACAGCTCACTCCTGCCTTTGTAAATCAAAATCAACACCACACCTACCCAAAGGCACAGCAGTTTACAGCAGGTTCTCACAGGGGAGGGGGAGAGTGGGGAGCACCAGAGGGGGAAGGAATATTCTTACAGAAACATCTGAGCAGGGTGACAAAACAGCACCCAGCTGTGGTTCTACAACGGTCCCAAGGGGCAGGCTTTTATCTGCTGCAAAGGTCAAGTGCAGCCACAGTCAGCAGAGCCTCACTGCTGAAGGGACTCAGTGGTACAAGAACTTGCTGTGATTTACAGCCCAGTAAAAGCCAAACCACAGGTTTCTTAACTCCAAATGACCTGTCCATCAGGCCACAAGGATTCTTCTAAGGAGGGGACAGATGTCTGCAAGGTATTCTTCCCCTGGTAAAGCCTCCATGCAATTACTCTTCTTTAGGAGAAGACACCCTTCAAGTTCATTACTGACCTCAGGGAACAAGGACACAAGGAGGGAGCAGCAGATACCTCCAGCACTAGAATCATATAGAATCCCAGAATGGTTCAGATTGGAAGGGACCACCAGAGGTCAGCTGGTCCAACCTCCCTGCTCTAGCAGAGTCCTCTAGAGCACAAGGAGCACTCTGGATTGTGGCCAGATGGTCCTTGAACATCTCCAGGGAAGGAGACTCCACAACCTCTCTGGGCAACCTATTCCCATGCTCTGCCACCCTCACAGCAAAGAAGTTCTTCCTCATCTTTAGGTGGAACTTCCTCTCTTCCAGTTTGTGCCCATTGCCTTTCACCCTACTGCTTGGCACCATGGAGAAGAGCCTGGTTCCATCCTCCTGACACCCTCCCTGCAGATCCTTCTCTCCACTGAGCAAGTCTCCTCTCAGCCTCCCCTTCTCCAGGCTACCCAAGCCCAGCTCCCTCAGCCTTTCCTCCCAAGGGAGATGCTCCAGCCTTCCCAAGACTGTCTCCACTTTTATTTTCTTGTTTCCACCTGCATAATCACACTCCCACCCTGACTACACTGAGGGAGGAAACAAACTAAAACCCTTTTTTTTTTTGCCTCAGACTGCACTTCCCTAAGGAACTGCCTCTAGGGAAGCTGCACATCTCTGCTTTAATTGACTATTGAAATTTTGCAGCATCTTTACCCAGACACTTAATCCTTGCTCAGTTTTTCCAGAGAACACCAGAAAGCAATCTATGGATCCAGGGCTTCCAGAGCATCCTCCCTAAGCCCAGGCAGAAATAAAGATATATTACCAGCAAGTATTTAAGGCTTCTGCAGCTTTGAAAGGGTTTACTAGGCACTCATCTGCAGGGTAGAAAAGCTAAGTGCCTAGGACTGAAAAGGTGATGAGATTCTCTGAAGGTTACTCATGAATGAGGTGATGAGGTGTGGGTTAAACACTGTATTCTGGTACAAATATAGATGATATTTCAAATAGAATGATTCCAACCATCATTTGTGAAAGGTCCTGGAGGACAGGGGAGGTGTCTGAGGACTGGAGAAAGCCAATGTCACTCCAGGCTTCAAAACAAGGAAGGAGGAGCCAGGGAATCAGAAATCAGTCAGCCTCACCTCCAGCCCTGCAAAGGGGATGGGACAGCTCATTCTGGAAGTCATCTCTAAGCATGTGGATGCAAAGGAAGATTATCACCAGTCAGCAGGGATTCATGCAGGGTAAATTATGCTTGACCAAGCTGATGGCCTTCTGGGATGCTGTGACTAGGCTGGGAGGTGAGGGGAAAGCAGGGGATGTTGTCTACCTGGACTTCAGCAAGGCTTTGGCCACTGTCTCCACAACATCCTTCTAGGCAAGTTCAGGAAGTGGGGGTTGCATGAGAGGACAGTGAGGTGGGCTGAGAACTGGCTGAGGGACAGAGCTCAGAGGGTTGTGATCAGTGCTGCAAAGTCTAGCTGGAGGCCTGTAGCTAGTGGTGTCCCCCAGGGGTCCTGTCTTGCTCAGCATCTTCACCAGTCACCTGGCTGAAGGGATGGACTGTGCCCTCAGCCAGTTTGCTGGTGATCTCAAACTGGGAGGAGTGGGGACACCCTGTCAGGCTGTGCTGCCATTCAGGGAGAGCTGGAGAGGAACCTCCTGGAGTTTCTTACCATCCTGTGACTCTGCAACCCTGACCCTAAGCCTGCCTCTGACACCACCATGAAAGGAGCAGAGAAAATGAAGTGTTCTGGGTAGCTCACAGCTGAACAGAGCTGCTCTCTGGCATAAGCCAACAGTGTAGCCAGGAAAGTGCAACTATCCAGATCAAACATGGAAAGCTCCACACCAAAACCCACAGCTTCTCCTTCAAGCACTCAGAACTTACCTCAGTGACCTGAATATTTCAGCAAAATAAAATATCTCACTGCAATCCTTTGCTCTCTAGGTTTTTCTGTTCTTTTCACTAGCAGCTCCTGTTCAGCATCATTAGGGCAAAAATGGGCTTTTAAGCTAATTTTCTTTTCACACAGCTTGCATTGTTCCTGGGAATACCTCTGGAACACTGCAGGAGCTTAAGTGCATGCAAATTCAACCCAGCATCTAGGTAGCACATATTAAAGGCTCAAATTACACAAGAAGGTGACTGCAGCAACCCAAAAGAAAGCCAAAACCACCTTGCACCAGAAAGACTAAGAAGAAAACAAAAACTCAAAGCAAGCCATAAGCATTTCAACTCTGTCATGAGGCAAAGGATGGGCTTGCATTGGGGTAAAGATATCCCAAATATACAGATACATTTCCTGAAGGGTGGGAAATGCTGTGTGATGATACATGAGAGCATCACCTTCATTTGATTCTTTCAAGGTCAGCTTAGCTTAATCCTTAGCACACCTCCAACTCTTCCATAACAGCTGAAATATGTTTTACCTGATTCTTTCTATTCCCAGCTGACAAAAATATTTTCCAAGTTCTTACAGGCAAAACACACACAAACCCATAGTGCTGAGTGGATGAAACAACCTTGTACCCCACACAGGAACACTCCACACACTCACACTAAGACACTTGTATCTGAAGGTAACTTGCTGTACTCACAGAATATCCTGCTTGGGTTCCTCATCCAAAACTCTGCTTCCTTAAACCCAAACACAGGTGGCAGTTGAAACACTTCATGGCTCTACCTGCAGAAAGATTTTAGTACCTTCTACTACCTGATTCATCTTTCAATTTATACCAGACTGCTAGGGAGAACATTTTTCTCCAGTTCAAAACCTCTCTTTATTTGCTGGAGGCACTGAAGGTTAGAAAAATCACCATTTTGGGAAGGTTAATTGGCACTTCATGAAGGAGCAACTTAGGAAAGCACCAAGGATAAAATATTAGGAATCTTTTAGCTCCCTCTGCTGCCCTAATCCTTCAATAAGCCTTTGCCTAAAGTCTGTCAAAAAGACACCAAGCAACCAGGCAGCTCATTCATCTCTTCTTAAGTAGCACTTGGCATATTTAGGATGCCTACTACTAAGAGCAATATTGCATGACCCAGGGAACTGCTGGAGAGAGGCCAGCAGAGGCTAGGAAGATGCTGAGGGCACTGGAGCAGCTCTGGCAGGAGGAAAGGCTGAGAGCCCTGGGGCTGCTTAGCTTGGAGAAGAGCAGCCCCAGAGGGGAGCTGCTCAATGCTGAGCAAGAGCTGGAGGCTGGGGGCAAGAGGCTGGGGCCAGACTCTGCTCAGTGGTGGCCAGGGCCAGGCCAAGGGGCACTGGGCACAAACTGGAACCCAGGAGGTTCCACCTGAACAGGAGGAGAAACTTGTTTGCTGTGAGGTGGTTGGAGCCCTGGCCCAGGCTGCCCAGAGAGGTTGTGGAGTCTTCTTCTGTGGAGAGATCCCAAAGGCACCTGGAGGTGATCCTGTGACCCTGCTGGAGTAGGTGGGTCAGGCTAGATGATCCCCAGGTCCCTTCCAACCCCTACCATCCTGCTCCTGATTTCTCCGATTCAGGAGGAATCCTCTGTCTAAAGTGCTATGTGATTTACAAGTGTTTGCACATGTTATGATTCCCTTCCTCTCTCTGCTAGCTGCAGCTAGACACTCAGGAACACTTCCCAATTTGGGTGTCAGTTAAGAAAACTGACAGCTCATTCTCCAAAGAACTTGACATCTGCAACTCCCACTTACAGAAAAAAAGAGCTAAGTGTATTCACTGCCTGGGAACATTTATTCCTCCCCTCCTTTTATTTACAGATCAACTTCCACAGTACATAACAACTCTAGTAAAAAAGCAACAAACAAAGAGTTTGAAATCCAGGGGAAGCCCAAGCAGTGCCAAAGTAGGACATCATCCTCATTAAGAAGCAGAAAACTTGTCTGAAGCAGCCTCATTTCACAGCTGCACTGGGGCAGATCACAGCTTACACAAGCCAAGAGAGGCTTCATCAATGGTCAGGAAACACCACTTGGTAGTTGTCAGTCTGGTCCTTGCCACTTGTTAAGATGTCAAGCTCTTACATACACAAGAAAACACAAATATCAGGGAGGAGAATGGAGTTTTGAAGCTAAGTCACTCTGTGTTTCAAGATTTCTTTATCAGCCTGGAGGGAAGAAAACCAAATGTGATTCAGATCTGCTTTTTCCTCTGCATTCCTTCTGGAAACATCAGTATCTCACATCAGCTAGGACTTGAAGATTCATCTGATGAGATCTCATGCTGGATAGCACCACAAGCTGAAGAAAGAAGCTTTTAAAACCAAAGATGCTTTCTTAGAGGGAATGAAAGCCTAGACTACATCCTTGAATCCTCTTTCTTTATCATGCACTTTTCCTGCCCTTCAAAGAGCATAACCCTTGGGGATCTGCCAGTAGTCAGAGCTGCCCTCCATAAAGGCAAGAAAACCAAAGAGACTTCCTCTGAAATCTCACAAATTCATCCCATTAATACACAACTTCTTTTCCAACTGCTGATCCCCTTTCAACTCTTCTTAGGTAAGAAAGCAGCATTGTTAAAATACCTAAAACACATCTCAGGTTTTCTTCTGGGCACTCCTCAAAAGGAAGAGAACCTCAAGGTGCAGGCCAGTGCTGCATAAAAAGGAAGAAACCACCCTTGAAATGATTGTTGAGCAGCTCTGGGGTATACCAGGATGGTTTCTTGCTTCCTTAAAAGCAGAACTAGAATAATCTATGACATGAGTCTGGGGGCATGCAGGGTCTCCCCAGATGTGTTGGACTTGCATGCACTACAGTCTTGGCTCTAAATACCACAGGATGACAGAACATTAGAGGTTGGAAGGGACCTCTGGAGATCATCTAGCCCACACCCCCCCAGGAGATGCTCCTGAAGCAGTCATCAAACTGGGAAATCCACTCTGACAATTCTGCAGGGACACTTCCAGGGGTGTGCTGCAGCTTAATCCCCAAAATCTGTGGAAGCAAGAAGGGATGGAAGAGGAGACAACCCTTTCTTCCTCCTAATTTCACCAACATCCCTAAGCTCTCTCCTTTGAAGACTTTTCTACAGCTTGGATAGCCACCAGAAGCACTGGCTGGCAGAGCACTGGATATTATTCCCTGGCATGTATCTAGAGGGAATCCCCTGTGTTCAGGAAGCTCCTTCTCAGGCACTTGAGATCAAGTACAAAATTTTGGGGGAATGTTAGGAAGAAACTCTTTCCTCAGAGGGTGGTGAGGCACTGGAACAGGTCACTCAGAGAGGTTGTGGCTGTTCCAGCTCTGACAGTGTTCAAGGCCAGGTTGGATGTGGCCCTGGTCAACCTGGTCTAGTGGATGGCATCCCTGCCCATGGCAGGAGGGTTGGAGCTAGATGACCCTTGAAGGTCCCTTCCAACCCAAACCAGTCTAGGATTCTCTGATTCTTCACACTGCAGCCACCTTCTGTTGCCTTCCTCCTTCATCTCTTAGCTCCCAGCAAACTCAGAGGTCAGACATCCCCAAGGTGCCTTCCAAGCAATGGTCAGTAAAACACAGCCACAGATTTGCAGAACATAAGCCAGCACACAGCATTGTTTACAGTTTGGCTACAATGTAAAGTACAATAATACCTTCATTAGAGACAACAACTTCTCCAAATGCCAAAAAGCAGGCAGATATTTCAGTTTCCCTACCAAATGAACACATTTTCTTCTTGCACTGTGACACTTCCAACTGTTCTGCCAAATGTATGCTCCCAGAATTCTGCTTTGCAATCACCAGCATCACCAGAGAAGGGGACAAAGAACCAAGGTAACCAGCAACTGCTTCATCTTTCACATGCCTTGATACTAGTTGTCTCCAAGGGAAGAATTCTCAATGTTCTTTTATAGATTGGGAAGTGAGGTTGATATTAGCATCTCCAGAGGGCCTAGAATCATGTCTTGATGATGCCCAAGCATCATTCACAGCTCCTGGGGGATGTTAGAAACCAGGACTGAATATCTGGCTGTTTACAAGGGATAGTGTCTTCCATTTCCATCACCTAAGGAAACTCTAGTTTATAGAGCTACAGAATGTATAGTTTACAACTCTGTAGTTGTTGAGAGAGCTAGGACAAAGCACAGTTTAGATCCCCCTTTTGAGGTGATGCACCTAAGAACATGGCAGACCCCTGGAAGGTGCCTGAAAATAACTGCAAACAGCTTCAGCATGAGAAGCAAATACTCCATTTCATATTTAAGAAAGCACTGAAGGGAATCATAGGCACCTCAGAGAAAATGACTTACTCAGCTACATTAAAAGAGAACTAATTGCTCCCAGTGTAATAGAATCAGGGTGGTTTTCTCTGCATTAAGTAGCAACTGAAATTTAGCAGCACTACTCCCATACTATCATTAACTCACAAGGTAATAGTAAATCCAGTGAGGCCTGTTCAATTGGTTGCTCAATTTGCATGATGAGTGTGCAAATGACCTAAAGGCAGAGGAAAGCAGCTAGACTCCAGTGCCATCCTGCAGGCACAGTTCTCCACCTTACCAGAGCAGTTGAGGCAAATCCCTTCACCACACAGAAGCAGCTGGGGGGAAGCCTGGGCACTCCCTTTCCTGAGCTGGGCATTTCACTGGGGCCATTCAGATCCATTCCACTTCTCCCAAAAACTGGAGTTCAACTCAGCAGCAGCAGCAGCCCCTCCTCAAACAGGGACAGAGGAATGAAATGCTTCCTGTCACCCCCAGAATGACATTGGTGTCTCCTGATGGATATCAAAGTATTGATGTCTGCTCATCACACACCCTTCCATTAAAGGAGTTATGAGGAAAGATGTAGTTGGTAAGAGGTAGCAAATCACTGGTTCATGGCATCACAGAACCTCCTGAGCTGGAAGGGACCCACCAGGATCACTGAATCCAGCTCCTGTCTCTGCACAGGACAACCCCAAAGTCACCCCATGTGTCTGAGAGCACTGGCCAAATGCTTCTGGAATTCCAGGAGAGTTGGTGCCATGGCTACTGTCCTGGGCAGCCTGTTCCAGTGCTCCACCACCCTCTGGGGGAAGAACCTTTGCCTGATACCCAACCTAATCCTCCCCTGGCACAGCTTCATGCTGTTCCCTCAGCTCCTGTCACTGCTCACCAGAGAGAAGAGATCATTGTAGCCTGGTTTTAAGTGGAACTTGCAACAGAAAGAAAATGCATCTTAAAACTAATTCTCTTCTGAGGGAAAAGGTTAAGAGAAGCAAGCTACACACCAGCTGATGAACCAAAAAGCTGACAGAAGATAAACCACCTTTAATAGCTACACAGCTCATTACATTCCCTGAGCTATGAGAAATGTTATGGATGTTTCTAAGATATCTACCTGTCTTCCATAACACTACCTCAGCAATGGGCACCACAAAATAGAACAGATCTAAAGCTACTGCAGTGTCCAAAGGAGGCCACAAAGATGAGGAAGGGTCTAGAGGGGAAGCTGTGTGAGGAACAAGTGAAGTCACTTGGTTTGTTCAGCCTGGGGAAAAGGAGACTGAGAGGAGACCTCCTGGTGCTCTACAGCTTCCTGAGGAGGGGAAGCAGAGGGGCAGGAGCTGATCTCTTCTCTGGTGAGCACTGACAGGAGCTGAGGGCACAGGGGATGGTTAAGTTGGATATCAGGCAAAGGTTCTTCCCCCAGAGAGTGGTCGAGCACTGGAACAGGCTGCCCAGGGCAGCATCACAGCACCAAGGCTGCCAGAATCCCAGAAGCATCTGGGCAATGCTCTTAGACACATGGGGTGACTTTGGGGTTGTCCTGTGCAGGGACAGGAGTTGGACTCCATGATCCCTGTGGGTCCTTCCAGCTCAGGAGACTCTATGAGTGTTCACTGTGACACAGGCAGAGAAAGGACATTTCATCACAGTACCAAAGGCTGCAGTTTCCCATTGGCTTTAGATGATTAATCTCCCTGTTAGTCTCTACTAAAACTGGCCAAGCTCACCCTTGATTGCCAGGTCCACACTGTTCTCTGGTCCCACCTAGACTGGTTGGCCATGTAGTCAATTGAATCTGCTCCCTGAGAGCAGATTCATCCCTGCTCAGAGAACTGGGGAACTGGCTGCTGAGAATGGGCAGTTTGGGATGGGTGCCCTTCTTTCTGGGCAGCTCTGCTGTTGGATCAGCTGGAAATGACCTAGGAGAGAGCTGGTGCAGTGGCAACAGAGAAGAGGTCCATGCAGGCTCAGATCCTCTGAACCTGACCCCTCAATAAAACATACAGAATGTTAACTGGTTTGGGGTTTTTTTTTTTAGCCTGTGTTAGCTGAACTGGCAAATTGTGAAGAGGACAAACAAACCCTGTCTCTTGGGATGGCAGCCAGCAGTTAGATGAGCTCAAGCCACCTGGCTGGAACTTCAGCCTTCTTTGGGGTTTATTTCATTCAACAACAAGACAACTTGAGAGGGAAAATAGAGCCTGTAATGATGTGGGCAAGGAATGTTGTCAGGGACAGAGGTGATAGACCAGGAGCCACTGTGACTGTTTAAAATAGCAGTGGCTTCCCCCAGGCTTCCTGTTCACATCTAGTGATGTTGTTTCAGCAGCACCTTCTGTCTGGTTTGATTTTTTTCCAGCCCTAGACCATTCACTGCATCCTAGCAGTGAAATTTGTGTGGCCATGAAAGGTAGGGAACTGAGCCAGCTGAAAGATAACATAGGAAAGAAAGTTTCTTAGCCACCTCTGCTTCCTAATCCCATTTACCACGTACTAGGGAAATAAACTTCTGGAAATAAACTTCTGTGAGTCTGTAACAGTGTTGTAAAAACAGACTGGGAAGGCCAGGCAGAAGACCATCAAGAGAAGAGGTGAGAACACTGAACAAAGCAAGTGACCTCAGCCATTCCTCACACAGCTTCCCCTCTAGACCCTTTATGGCCTCCTTTGGGTGCTCTCCAGTAGCTTTAGATCCTTTTCCCACTGTGGCACCCAAAGTGCAGCCAGTGCTGGAGCTGAGGCCACAGCAGCCCAGAGCAGAGCAGGACAATCCCTTCCCTCCACCAGCTGCACTGCAGTGCTGGATGCACCCCAGGACACAGTTGCCCTCTTGGCTGCCAGGACACACTCTTGACTCATCTTCAACCTGCCATGGAGCAGAACCCCCAGAGCCCTCTCTGTGGGGCTGCTCTCCAGCCTCTGTTCCCCAGCCTCTAGGTACAGCCAGGGTTACCCTATCCCAGGGGCAGAATCCAGCACTTGTCCTTGTTAAACATCACACATCCCAGCACCCCTCCTTGACCCTTTCCAACTACCCCTTCATTGCAACTGCTTTGGCAGCTAACAGTGACCTGGCCTGAGGAATTGACCTAAACAGAAAATAGACCAACAAAATGGGGTTTTTTTGAGTCATCTTCTCAATCCAGCTCATTATATGGTTAACACTCACACTGGCACAAAGAAAAGGGAAAAAACAAGGACAGCAATCAGCTGTCAGGGACTGCTGACACCAACACAGCTGCTAAAAAGAAAAAAAAGAGTCTTAAGACCAATGTGTGGAGCAGCAAATGTTTCAGCTGCACTTCACTGCTTCAGGATTAGATGTGAGGCAGGGACCATGTGCCCAGAAGTCTGTACACTCACTCTCCCATGGCACCCAAATGGGTTAGGAAAGAAATTAACCCTTCCTTTGCCATTTGAGGAGAAGGTGACCATTTAATATAAGAACTCATTTAGCCCAAGTCATTCACACAGAGCACAACTGCCTCCTCCAACTGCCAGCACACCAACTCTGAAAGCAAAGGAGCAAAGAACCCTGAGCAGATACAACACAGGCATTTGTGACTGAAGGCCAAAGGCCTGAACCAAATGGTTACACTCCTTTCTCTACAATTCAGGCTGTTTTTATTAATTCTCATTACATTTGGGGAAGTCTTCTGGGGCTTGGGAGTTTGGGGGTTTTTTTAATGTTTTGGTTTCATTTGATTTTTTTCCTTCCTAGGATCAGACACAGGCTGCTAAATCAATCTATATGAAGCAAGTCTGGAGAGAAAGACCCCAGAAAGCATTATGTGGTCATCCTACCCTTCTGTGCTTGTTATGTCATCTAAATCTGCCACCATCCAGAATGTCTGAGGAGAATCTTGTCAAATCCTCAGTGGAAAGCAAACAACTGCAGAACACTAAAGACTTCACACACGAGTTGCTTTGATATTTGTCTCAATTTGGTTTTCACCCAACCCCAGCATTTGTGCACAGCTAATGGAATCCCACGAGGAACTAGCAACTCAATTAAAAATAATCACCAAAAGAAAAGAGTTCCAAGTCTCCAAAACTCCCACCAAGGGCTGGAACTGGTGCAGCTGCCACTAGAACTGGCAGTGTCTCACCTTCAAAGATGCGATCCAGGCGTTGTCGCTTCACTTTGTGTTTGTCCATCAGAGTTGAAGCTCAAAGAATGGCTTCCCACAGCTTGCTGATGCTCTTCTCCAGCCAGCCACAAGTCACCAATGCTTATTGCCTTTCAGCAACTTGTTTGCACCTGTGAAGAGAAAAAATGAACTGCTTCAGCTTTAAAAGGCAAATTGTTTCCCAGCTCTTGGCACTCAGCTGATCTGTATGTCATTTCAGCAAGCTAGAAAACACCAAGGTCTTCAACTCTCTTAGCCAAGCTGGTATTTCACACAATCCCAGAAGGGTTCAGGTTGGAAGGGATCACCAGAGGTCAGCTGGTCCAACCTCTCTGTTCTAGCAGGGCCCCCTACAGCACAGTTATCACAATTGGGTCCAGATGAATTTTGAATGTCTTCAGGGAAGGAGACTCCACAACCTCTCTGGGCAATCTATTCCCATGCTCTGGCACCCTCACAGCAAAGTTCTTCCTCATCTTTAGGTGGAACTTCCTCTCTTCCAGTTTGTGCCTGCTGCCTCATGCCCTATTGCTTGGCACCATGGAGAAGAGCCTGGCTCCATCCTCTTGACACCCTCCCTGCAGATCCTTCTCTCCACTGAGCAGGTCTCCTCTCAGCCCCCTCTTCAGCAGGCTACCCAAGCCCAGCTCCCTCAGCCTTTCCTCCCAAGCGAGATGCTCCAGCCCCTCAGCATCTTTGGAGCTCTCTGCTGGAATCCCTCCAGGAGCTCCATGTCCCTCTTGTCCTGAGAAGCCCAGAACTGAAGCCAGTTCTCCAGCTGGGGCTATCTCTGTCTCTATATGTATGTCCATAGACATATCCCAACAAAATACTCCGGAGATTCCCACCCTGAGCCAAAGCAGGGAGGTTGCCCTAGATGACCTCTGGTGTGGTTGCTTCCAACCTTAACTATTCTGGGATTCTGTAAAAAGCTTTTCCCACTGTAGTCATCCTATGTACAAAGCTGGATAACAGCTGGAAAAATCAGACCATCTGTAGCTGCTGACCTACCACTGAAAGTGTCACCAGATGTTTTCTATCTGTCTACAGTAGCTTCAGAGTGCAGCAATATAAATCAAGGAGGTTTTTTTCCTTCTCAGCACTGTTTAAAAATGATTTTTATTCATAGTTAAGATTCCCAAGTTTAAAAAAGAAATGCCCAAACCCCAAACATTTTTGACCCCAAAATTAAATTCATATGTTAACAGTCCTAAATTTAACCCTCATGTGGTTTTATTACACTTCATGTTCTAACACAAAGAGAAGATGATATGGGAAACACTTCCCAGCCAAACAAAAGCTTTCTAATTATGGGAGTCTTCATTCCTGCAATTACTAAACCACAACAGGAATGACTGTCTTGGAGAAATTCACTAAAAACACCAAGTGCCTAAAGAATTATACAACAGAACAAAATAACAAAGAATTTAAGATCAGGCTTCTCTAGTTCCATATTTTAAGTCAAAGTGAGAATATCCAAGAGATACAAGAAAGCTGGGGAGGGACTTTGTAGGAGGGCAGGTAGTGATAGGACTAGGGGGAATGGATCCAAACTAGAGGAGGGGAGATTTAGATTGGATATTAGGAGGAAGTTCTTCACTGTTAGGGTGGGGAGACACTGGAACAGGTTGCCCAGAGAGGTGGTGGAAGCTCCATCCCTGGAAGCTTTTAAGGCCAGGCTGGATGGGGCTCTGGGCAACCTGATCTAGTGGGAGGTGTCCCTGGCAGGCAGGGGGGTTGGAACTAGATGATCTTTGGGGTCCCTTCCAACTCTGACAGTTCTATGATTTAAGAATATCTATTGCTTCTCATACATGTTGAGTACTAGCTGCAAAGCCACCTGAGATATCAGAACCAAAAAGGCTGGATGAGAGGAATGGTTTCAGAAGGGGAGTTAGGTGATCCTTATTTCTTTGAAGGTACAGCACTTAAGCTTAGCATCTAACTAGGATTTGGACTCATTTTTGTTTCTTCCTCAAGTACAGACATACTATTCAACAATTCAAATCACTGGGACTTCCCAAAATGCCCAATTAAAAATACAGAGGAACCTCAAATAGGAGGATGAGAAGAGGACACACTTCTGTTTGCATGTTGCTTTGACTGCTACAGCAACACTGGGACACATCCTCTTCTGAAGCTCTGCAGGACACTATTTGTTCTTACACTATTTCATGCTGCTCTCTCCTCTTCTGGAGATCCTGAGACTTACAGGAGCAACTTCTGCATTATAAAACCATCACTTCACTTCCAGTGAAGTCAGAACGACTCTTGCAAAGATTTAAACCACATTTAAAAATGAGTGTGGCTCAAAGAGCAGAACAGAAAGAGATTAATTGCCAGCAGAAAAAGGCATTAGGTCAGACTGTCTGTGCAAAAATTGGAAGTTATTTCATCTTGTCTTACAAAAATGAATAGGGAGTTAAGAAGAAAATACATAATTATAGCTGCCTGCCAGGCAATTTCTTTTGCCATGAAGCGTGGTTAAGACACTTTGCCTTACCATTAGATGTCAGCACAGTCTTAGAGAAGCTGCACAGGGAGCTCTGAGATCAATAGCCACAAAGTGAGGTAATAATTGACACCAAAAAGAATGCTAGATACTCTTCAGGCTATCTTCAGGGTACTCTTTCAGGGAGCTGGAGAGAGTGAGAAGGTCTCCCCTGAGCCTCCTCTTCTCCAGGCTAACCAACCCCAGTTCCCTCAGCTGCTCCTCACAACACTTGTGCTCTAGACCCTGCACCACCTTCCTTGCCCTTCTCTGCACACTCTCCAGCACCTCAGTGTCCTTCTAGCAGTGAGAAGCCCGAAAATGACCCCAGGATTCCAGGTGTGGCCTCCCCAGATCCCAGGCCAGGAGGCCAATCCCTGCCCTAGTCCTGCTGCCACACTAGTGCTGCTCCAAGCCAGGATGCTGTTGGCCTTCTTAGCCACCTGGGCACACTCCCACTTTTCATGCACCTGATCACAACAGGATCTGTATTCTGATCAATTCCTATTTTTCCCTGAGTGACTCAACAAACAAAGCAAGCAGCCAACAAACCAAGCCTTTGTCTCTAAAACCCTGGTGAAACAAACCAACCCAAAGCAAAAGCAAAGACTGGTCTACAAGATGATCCCAGGGTCTTCAGATGTAAAGCACCAACAGTGCACAGCACATCTTAGGGTCTCAGGAGAAACATCATGATCTTCACACTTTATGTACTTTAGGTACATAAAAGTACTTTTATGTACTTTTACTGTACTTAAAGGAATTTGAAACCAGGTAAAACTCTGTTTAAATTAATAGTTATGGAATTTGCATGTATGGAAGAACATGGGAACTGGGGCAGTGATTTCCCTCAAGGACAGGTTAGTGTTAACCTTCCTCCAACTGCTGGTATGATGTCTCCAGAAGTAGTTCACCAACTGCCACAAAAGATAAAGACCCTGCAAGCTTTTCCTGACTATTTCCAATAGAATTGAAGAAGAGCTCTCCCTATACATAATGAGATTTGGCAGTGTAAATGTCTTTTGCTTGAATAAATAACATCAGGAGTTCAACAGGCAGAGAATATTTGCAATTATATTACAGTTCAAAACAAATTAAAAGCTGTCCTTTGAAAAATCAACTGTTAAAAGTGACCAAAAATAGAATTCATAGATTCATAGGAATGATACTTTAGGTCTAGCACAATACCTGCTCTTGTTTTATCTGACAGTGCTGCTTATCTGGATTGAGACTGTTAGCTTCTCTAGGTCTAGATGAAAATTATCTGTAGAAAAGGAGGAAAATGTCCAATTCTGATTTATCTGTCAATTCCATAACAGATGGCCTCAAATACTAGTGATTCAGTTGTTGCTGGCATTGGGTCAGTTCATTACTTGTTAATTAAGGACCTTCATTTTGAACTATTATTTCCCTATAAAATGCCCATGGAGTGGGGGAACAGAAAAACAGGTTTTCCAATGCTTTTGTGCAAGTATTTCCATTCTGGCTGATTAATAAAAGTCCCTCTGCTCCCAGTGGGTTTCAGGAGATCAAGCTCTTGCCTCCAGTACATCTTGGCAGTAGGCATGTGCAGAAAGAGAAGTGTTTGACCCCCTCCATGTCACTCCATGTGACATGGACATGTTTTATCATTTCAGATGTTTACATCTAGGTCTCTGGCCTCCTTCTTCTCAAGAGCATGCTCTGGGTTTAGGGAGCAAGTCAGAAGTGTGCTGACAAGAGGCACCTACTTCTGCTTTGCAGAAGAGAGCCAGAGTCAAGCTTTTCCCACCACAGACTGGAGCTTGTTGGGAGTTCATTCATCACTTGTGTTGTAAAGCTCTTTGTCTTTCTCCTGTCTCCCTGAGTGCCAGCACTGTATCTCCAGCTCCTCTTCCCCACTGCAGCAGAAAACAGAACATTTGATCTTGGCTGAAGCATCTCCCTTGGGAGGAAAGGCTGAGGGAGCTGGGCTTGGGTAGCCTGGTGAAGAGGAGGCTGAGAGGAGACCTGCTCAGTGGAGAGAAGGATCTGCAGGGAGGGTGTCAAGAGGATGGAGCCAGGCTCTTCTCCATGGTGCCAAGAAATAGTATGCAAAACAACAGACACAAACTGGAACAGAAGTTCCACTTAGCCACAGGCAAGAACAACTTCCCTGTGAGGATGACTGAGCACTGGTCAGGGTTTGCCCAGAGAGGCTGTGGAGTCTCCTTCCCTGGAGATATTCAGGTACCATGTGGACACAGTCCTGAGTGCTGTGCTCTAGGGGACCCTGCTAGAGCAGGGAAGTTGGACTAGATGATCTCTGGTGATCCCTTCCAACCCAAACCATTCTGTGATCTATAACTTCAAGTCCACCAGAAGTTGCCCCAGGCAGCTCAGTGCAGCTCTAGGTCACCCAGACAAAGTTCTCTGTGACACTCTGCCTTCAGCAGAGTTCAACACCCTGACTTAGGAACTGTCTCAACAGTGAGCTGATGGAATGCCATGCTAGAGACATCAAAACTACAGAACACTGAAAGGGACTACACACAGCTTATCCTGTTCAGAGACAGGACTGGGACTCTATGATCCTTGGGGGTCCTTCCAAATCAGGAGATTCTCTGATTCTACTTCACAACTCCCAAAGACCAAGACACAACTCTTAGTATTATGGAACACTGCTTTGCTTTTAAACATTAAGGAGATCTTTGACTACAGTGTAAGGCAAGCAGAGCAACCTCAGACTTCTTAAACTCAGCCTCAAGCTTCTTAAACTCAACCTATGAAAGGACTTCATTCCTTAGAGAAGTTATGCTTCTTGGCAGTTTAAATAAGGCATTTTCCTAAGTACAATAGCAACCTTTTTAAATGTGTCCTTTCTAAAAGAAATCCTTCTTGACTCATTCCTTTCTGTTGTCTATGTACAAGGTGGTATGAATTTGTGCCCACTGTACTTTGTCCTCTTGCTGGGCACCACACTTAGTTCCATTCTAGTTCTTAATATTCTACTGCTTCTTAAAAATACCAAACTTTGACCATGCAGAAATAAAAGCCAGAAAATCCAGAGTCAATCAAACATACTGTAATCTTGAATCCTTCCATTCTAGTTCTTAACTACTCTATTGCTTATTCAAAAGAACAAACTTGGACAAGGTAGAAATGAACAACAACAAAAACCCAGAGTCAATAAAAGATACCATAATGCTGGAGACAAATGGGTGGATGCCTACAGATCCAGGGTGTAATTTTGGATTGCAGGATGCTTTTCATTGCATAGCCTAAGGTCTGAACTAGCTATGGAATAAATTAATAACAGTGAGTCTTTAAAGGTTGAATTGACACTGACATCTGGGATATTATTACTGTCAATGACAGATTAATGGACAAAGGCACGAGAGCCCAAGAGCCATCCTAGGTATTTAATTACTAGGAAGTAACCAATAATCATATTAATTAGCACAGTTAAAAATCTCATGGAGCAGTAAATGATTGCAAGGGAAATTTTGGCTAGAACAATGACAAGTTAAGTAGTAACTTATACTGATGCCAGCACAGAACAAATGATTTCACCATCCCCACAGAAAGTTTTCTTTTGCTGAGATCAGTATCTGACCCCTATTGCACACTGAAAGCTATGCCTAAAACCAATTACAACAACTATTGTTGGGCCTCTCAGTTACAAGGCAACTTCCTTCTCCTTTGTCATTCCATCAAAATTAAAGAGATGACATTAGACTAAATGCACCTTTTTCAGCATCTCAAAAGTAACAGCAACTACTGGTATTTTAACATTTTACTTTAAACAAAAATTAAATCAAAGTCTTTGGTATCCAACTTCTAGATGATTAAAAAACCAAATATTTTGCAGCAGTATTCCTACACACTATATAGAATCAGAGAATCCTAGACTGGCCCAGGCTGGAAGGGACTTTCAAGATCATCTAGCTCCAACCCCCTGCCATGGGCAGGGATGTCACTCACTAGGTCAGGTTGCCCAGGGCCACATCCAGCCTGGCCTTGAACACTGCCAGGGATGGGGCAGCCACCTCCTCTCTGGGCAACCTGCTCCAGTGTCTCCCCACCTTAACAGTGAAGAACTTCCTCTTAATATCCAATCTAAATCTGCCCCCCCTCTAGTTTGCATCCATTCCCCCTAGTCCTATCACTGCCTGACATATGACAAATAACCTGGGTTTATACTAAAATATAAATGTGTGTGTGCATAAAGGCTCTAAATCTTCAAATATCTTCACTGGAAATTTCCTCCTGGGTTTCTGCAATAGATACTTGACAGAACTTCTGCTTATTAAATCCAGAAGATTCCAATTTTGACATGAGAGCAGTTGATTCTGATGCTCAAAGTTATCAGTATTTCTAGGTTCCCACCTGCTACTCAAAAAGTGGGACAGAAATGAAAGTACCCAAAAACAAAAGCAAAGGACTTCTATGCCTGAGTTTCATCTCAATATTCAGTATGTACAACTCAATAGGATGATTCTTCTTTGTCAGCAATACTCTTAAAAGTTTCATTTTCCAAGCAAGTTTGTTTTCAGCAACAGAAATAGAGCTTCCAGAAATGATATGAAGAGTAATTTTTCATCTCTTTAGGACTAGGTTATAAATTAGTTATCCACAGCCATTAGCTTGTCAATACCCCTGGACACTCACTAAGGAAATCTGGGACTATTTGAGGTCCTTAATAGAAAGGCTTCAATAATGAACACAGAATTAATGAGGATATTCTCCAGTTTCATTGCAAAATTGAAATGTAAACCAAAAGTAAACTTGAAATAAATGCTCTAAAAGGACTTCAGTTGCTTTCAAGTTTGTTAACTGGACAAAGAATAAACTATCCACATCAAACTTCACTGTACCTGCCAAAATCCTACACTATTGAAAATGTGCAGCAATGAATCTAGACAAGTCTCTAATACTACTCTGTGATCATCAAAGCTAACAAAATGGGAGCAGGAAATAAAGAAGTTAAAGATGAAGTTCACAGAATTAAGGTTGGAAGAGACCTCCAAGATCATCCAGTTCAAACTGGCTCCAAGTTCTCAGAAGGTTCTGCAGCTGAAAGTGGATGACTACAGATTAAGCTGAAGGACAAAAACCCTAGACCCTATAGAGCTGAGACATTTAGACCATCTGTATTCTAGCAAGTGTTAGAGTTTGGGCATTATTCTGGCCTTTGCAACCAACTCTGGCCCTGAAAAACCCCTTCTTCTTTAAGCTTGGAGACTATAGATGTTCTCTTATTACTGCCTTTGGAAATCACTCTTCACAACTTCTCTGTAAAATAGAATACACCTCAAAAGATTCAGCAAAAAAAAAAAAGCTTCCATCTAAAGTCAACTTTCCACATTCAGAAGATGAAAAGAGCAAACCCAAATCATCAGGATAAACACAACTGCTTCAGAAAAGCTTCAGGAAGAAACTAATAAATATGGGAAAATGATGTCAAGAATTTCTGAGGCTACTAAATACTGCTTTATTACTGACTCCTGGAATAGAAAGCATACAGAAAGCTTTTCCCCTCTGAAAATATTGGCTTAAAAGAAGGATCTGTACATTGGATTTGAACTTATCCTACCTCCAGCTTTACTCTGAAAGGTAAACGAGAATGAACCATTCACCATTTCAAAATCACTTGGAACAACCAGTCACAAAATTACAAGGAGGAGGGGGGAAAAAAATGTTGACATTCATTTAATTCCTCTGCTCCAACCTTTTTACAAAAGGAGTAAAACAAAGTTCATACAAAGGTCCTTTGTTCCAAAAACAGCAATAAAGAAAACACACTGGAGAGCTTCTAAATCAGCCCATAGATCATAAAATAGAATTTCCTTGAGCTACAAAGCAGCAGCCTCCCCTCCTCCCCACAGAGGAGGTTTTTGGGGGATTAATTCTCAAATCCATAATAACAAAGGTAGAAGAAAGCCTCTCTCATGGGTTTGAGACCTCAAATAAGCTTGGCAAAGAAAGCAGGTTTATGCCAACCCTCCCAGTACAAATAGGCCTAGCAGAAGCTGAAGCAGAGTGGCTTTATGGCTCTGAGGTTGCACCTGAGATAACCAGGGAAGAGCTGCAAGAATTAATTAGCAGACAGGGGTACAAAAAATGATGAGGGGACTTGAGCATCTCTCTCTTGAGGGAGCTGGGGCTGGTTAGCATGGAGAAGAACAGATCCAGAAGGGATCTTCTCAGTACTTCATGGGCGGGGGCAGGAGGATGGGGCCAGGCTTTTGGCAGTGGTGCCCAGGGACAGGACAAGAGGGAACAGGCACAAACTGGAACAGAGGAAGTTCTAAACATGAGGAGGAACTTTTGAGGGTGGTGGAGCCCTGGCCCAGGCTGCCTAGGGAGGAGGTGGAGTCTCCTTCTCTGGAGCCATTCCAAACCCACCTGGATATGATCTTATACAACCTGCTCTAACTGACCCTGCTCTGGGGGCTTGGACTAGATCTCCAGAGGTCCCTTCCAACACCTAACATTCTCTGATTCAGCAAGCAGAAGGCAAAATGGCTCCAAAGACTGTCATCTCCACACACCACCCTCCCCCCCACCCCCAAAAAAATTATAAAGAAAGAACCTATATTTTAGCTATTAAACAATTATCCATTTCTTACTGCAGGTAAGCAGAAGGACCATGGTTTATCAGAAGCTGCAGGTCTCCTACAGCACAGCCCAGACTAATGTAACCTAATACAACCAACTATTTGCTTACACCATGTCTACCTCCAGAAACATGCTGCTATATCCTCACCATGCTGGCAAACACTCTGAAAACTCCAAGAAGTCATGTAAGTAATTTGCTTTAATGTCATAAACCAACCCAAGGACTTTCATAAACCCAAAGTAAACTATCACTATGTTTTCCAAAGAGGCATGGACCAGTTTCAGAGTTCTTAATTTTTGCTATTATGACAACATTTCTATGGTCTCCTTCTCTCAAAGACAGCTGTACAAATGTAACTGAAGTCCTTTAGGCTAAAGCTCTGGGAATGCCTCCATGAAATTCAGAAATCTATTGCCATGGAATATCTTTAGTTTCAGAGCACACTGATAATTTGTTGCTCTGACAGCATCACAGAATCATTAAGGTTGGAAGAGACCGTTAACATCATCAAGGCCAACTGTCAACCCAACACCACCATGCCATTAAGTCAAGTCACCAACTGCCACATGCAGATGTTCTCTGAACCCTTCCAGGGATGGTGACTGCACCACTGCCCTGGGCAGCCTGGGCCAATGCCTGATTATCCTCTCAGGGAAGAAATTGTTCCTAATATCCAACCTGAACTTCCCCTGGTGCAACTTGAGGTCATTTCCTCTTGGCCTATCACTTGCTATCTAGGAGAAGAGAGCAACTCCCACCTAGCTCCAGCCTCCTCTCAGGGAGTTGGAGAGCATGAGAAGGTCTCCCCTGATCCTCCTCTTCTCCAGGCTAACCAACCCCAGATACCTCAGCTGCTCCTCACAACACTTGGGCTCCAGACCCTGCACCACCTTCCTTGCCCTTCTTGACACAACAAGAATGTGCAGCAAGAAATGAGACCATTGCAACAAAGCCTTTAAAAGCTGTGTCTAACCTCTGTGACCTGTTCAATTAACTCCAGTTAAATGACTTGCTCAGGATGGATTACTCCTGTGCAGAAGTACTGCAGGTATGAAGTCATTAAGTCATCCAGTACTTAAAAGGAGCTTGTAAGTAAGAGGGAGAGAGACTTTTTCCATGAGCAGACAGTGATAGGACAAGGGGAATGCTTTGAAACAGAGAGGGGAGAGTTAGATTAGATGTTAGGAAGAAATTCTTTCCTCAGAGGGTGGTGAGACAGTGGAACAGGTCACCCAGAGAAGCTGTGGCTGTCCCATCCCTGGCAGTGTTCAAGGCCAGGTTGGATGTGGCCCTGGGCAACCTGGTCTAGTGGGTGGCATCCCCTCCAACCCAAACCAGTCTACAATTACACTTGTTTTAGGCAAGGCAAGTACTAATGTATTCAGGAAACTTACAGAACAGTGGAATTAGGATAGAACCAAAAAAAAAACCAACACAATTCTAGCTGATAAACACCTGAATGGATTAATAGGGTCTGTTTCAGACAAACCCCATTCTGATGCACGTGTCCAAAAGCCCCCTCAGCTCTGGAGACATGTAGCTGTACAGACACACCTCATAATCTACCTCCCCATTCTTCTGCTACAAGCATCAATTCTTTCAGTGTTTAGCAGAGTCATTCCCAATCTTTTCCTCTCTCTTATAGCTACAACACACTAAATTGTAAAATTGGAAAGAAAAAACAAATGACCAGAGGCATTTCAGACACCCTTTGCATCCAGAAATTCTACCCAAGATGACTTTAGACTTCTTATTGTACAACCCAGAGACATGAAAGACCTGGTAAGTCATCTTAATAGAGAACTTGTCCCTAGGGTGTCTTCTGCAAGTGATTCATTTCATTGACTCCACTAGTAAAAGGGTCATAAGCAGAAGCAACAAATATGCAACACAGGCAAGGAATGTACATTCTGGATTTATTAGAGCAAATGGAAAGTATCCCAGCACCAAAACCTCATACAGCATTAAATACAACATAAAGCCCAACATATCCCTTACTTTTATGACCCACTTTAAACCAGAGTGGATTAAGCTCTTTTACATGCAGCATAGGGTTCTGGAGGTGACACATGAGAGCACCTTATTTCTCCACTTCAGAATATTCTGATTTCTTTTTCATAGGCAGTTTCTCACAACTTCATTTAAATAGCTGTAATGAACCCATACACTTTTGGTTCCTCCACACTGTGTTCAAGAAGCACAGGACTTAGAACATCCAAGCTGGTTTTCTGTACACATACCTAAAAACCTGCAGGCTTAAATACAAGACAGCACTCAATAAACATGCCTGCAACATACAAGTGCAATGGGCAAGAACATAACAGTTGTGGAAAGCATGAGATTGAGGTTTTGGGGTGAAGAACAGAGTGATGTTGAAATGTCTCTTGTTTTAGTCAGTTGATAGGATAAACACACCCCTGGGACACACTGTCCATGGCAAGAGATTGAAAAAAGAATTGTCTGGTCCCAGCTTCTTGCCCCTACCCTCTAGATCTGCTCAGCATTCAGCAGCTCCCCTCTGGGGCTGCTCCTCTCCAGGCTAAGCAGCCCCAGGGCTCTCAGCCTTTCCTCCTCCCAGAGCTGCTCCAGTGCCCTCAGCATCTTCCTAGCCTCTGCTGGATTCTCTCCAGTAGTTCCTTGTCTCTCTTCAACTGGGGAGCCCACAGCTGGACCCAGGAGGTCCAGATGTGGCCTGACAAGGACAGAGGAGATGGGGAGTAGAACCTCCCTGGACCTGCTGGTCATACTCTGCTCCTCCTAATATACATTAGTCTGAAGCCTCTCCAGAGTTTCCTGAGACAAATGAACAAAACCTTTTAGTGTATATTCAAGCACTGATCTTTCCCATATTCAGTAGCTGACAAAAGGCCTGGGACTCCCCAGTTTCCTCTCTAACAGCAAATAAACAGAAGGAACACAAGCCCAATTTTATCACACTGCATCATCACACAAGTCAACATATAAACTGGAGAAAGTTCCTTGTAGGGGGGAAAAGGAGGGGAAAAATAGGAGGGGAAAAAAATACCCAAAGGTAGCTGCCCCTGGGCTGTTCTATCCTTTTAGCTTTTGGAGCTTTTTTTACCTGTCTTCCCAGATATACTATCTTGTGTCATGAGAAAGCAGTGCAGCTTTCTTGAGTTGAAAAGAGCAGGCAAAGATTAATGCAGTACAACAGCTTTTAGGAACTTACCAGTAATGTAAAGGCTGTCATTGGAACATAACCACAAGGACACCCAGACAACTACTAGTGTCCACAAGGTTGGTTGCTTGGTTGGCTTTTTTTTTTACTACACTAGATATGCTTTGTAGCTAAACTCCTGCATTTTGTATGGCTCAAAGAATAGGATTTACTCACTTCTGGTTTATTTCTGTGCTGATTCTGAAACTGATTTTAATATCCAAGCCAGTGCTTCACAACTGAAGATGTGAATTATAAATAACTTTAGATCCTTGCTTGGGATTTAGCTTTTTGCTGATGGCATTTATACAACATAAAAATCATCCAGACAAATTAAAAACCAGACTTTACTAAACATCTTATTTAAAAAATCAAAATCAGTCAACTTTAACTGACTTTGAATCAGTGACACTTCATCTCTGTCCTGTAAGAGAGAAAAAAGGTCACCAAAATAAGATGTTGGATGCAACCTCAGATGTGAAATCCAACAGCTACCTGAGGAGGGGAAGCAGAGGGGCAGGAGCTAAGCTCTTCTCTCTGGTGATCAGTGACAGGAGCTGAAGGAACAGCATGAAGCTGTGCCAGGGGAGGGTTAGGTTGGATATCAGGCAAGGGTTCTTTCCCCAGAGCGTGGTGGAGCACTGGAACAAGCTCCCCAGGGAAGCAGTCACAGCACCAAGGCTGAGAGAATCCCAGAAGCATTAGGCCCAGGCCCTCAGACACATGGGGTGATTGTTGGGGTTGTCCTGTGCAGGGACAGGAGTTGGATTCCATGATCCCTGTGGGTCCTTCCAGCTCAGGAGGTTCTCTGATTTTATGCAAATGCCCCAAAAGGTAAGTGCCTGCCCATGACACATCAAATACCTATGTGGGAAATACTCTCCTGATGACTTCTGGTAGCTACTGCTGCCTCTCAGCCTTTCAAAGCATTCATAAACCACCTAAAAACCCTCCCCTGGGAAAATGTATCTGTATCAGAACATTACCACTTTGTTCCTATTTATCTAAGTCAATTGATCTGATTTTTTACCAGCTATGGAGATAAGGAAAATGAACTAGCCCATGAACATCCTGCAGCTCCTCCAAGAGCAGCTGTTACTGGAAACATCTTTTGCTAGAGGCAAATCCTGTTCTCTCTCTTTTCCTCTAATTCCTGCTTTCCTCTAATTTTCAAGGTTGCTTCATCAGGAGGAAGACAATAGGGCAACCCAAGCCAGGCAGCACTCTAGTTTTCTTCTCCAAAAATGCTCCCCCACACAGTAATACATATTTAATACATCCACATCTTCCTCCAAATCCTGAGAATGCAAAGTCTGAGTCAAGCCTTTGTTTCCTTGTGGGATTTTTTCCAGCAAAACCTTTTACAAACCATCCCAAACTACACCACTACTCTACTGAAGCTACTCAGTACTAACATGGAATCACAGAATAACTAAGGTTGGAGAAGATCTCCAAGGTCAGGTCCAACCATTGGACTTTTCTGCATGAGATTTGGACTTACTAGATAAATTCTGCTTTTTTCAGTTACAGTTGAGTTTGTAGAAACACTAAGCAAATTGGTCAGGTCAGCTTCCAAAGCAGGTTGGATAAGGTGGTTCTACAGTGGAGCCAGTGATCCTTAACAGCTTCAGAGCATACAGACAGCTACTGGAAAGGCAGCACTCCTAGGGACTTCTTCTCAGGCTACAGAAATATTTCTCATCAACTGTCTCACTAAACCTGTAAACAAATACATATTGGCACCTGCTAGAAATGGGAAACAACTGTTCCCAGCACAAATCCCTCTGAGGGCTATGAGTACTAGCTGTAAACTACTGCTCTAACTCAGCAGAGGGAATATTAGAGAAACTTTACAAGTCTTTGCACTTGTTTTATGATGAGACATTAATTGATACCATTCCTGATTAGATCCATGCAAATATTTTTCATCTATAAATAAGATGCCCTGCTGAAGTACATGGAGCTAATTCAAAACAAGACATTCTTCCTCTGGAATGTGAACAGCTGTGCAGAAAATAATTGGGATTGCTAGTTGAGAGCTGCTCTTTCCAAGTACCCCCCATGTATACATGAGGTTTGTTATGCTACTCTATTATTCTCTACTGTACCTATATTTCCTGAAAGGTTTTGTAACTCCTTGATATCACAGAACATAAGAATATAAGGTTGGAAGGAACCACCAGGGGTTATCTAGTCCAACCTCCCTGCTCTAGGAGGGGACCCTAGAGAACATCACTCAGGACTGTGTCCACATGGTCCTTGAACATCTCCAGGGAAGGAGACTCCACAACCTCTCTGGGCAACCTACTCCAGTGCTCAGTCACCCTCACAGCAAGGAAGTTCTTCCTCACCTTTAGGTGGAACTTCCTCTCTTCCAGTTTGTGCCCATTGCCTCACATCCTGTTGCTTGGCACCATGGAGAAGAACCTGGCTCCATCCTCTTGACACATTCCCTGCAGATCCTTCTCTCCACTGAGCAGGTCTCCTCTCAGCCTCCTCTTCAGCAGGCTACCCAAGCCCAGCTCCCTCAGCCTTTCCTCCCAAGGGAGATGCTCCAGCCCCTCAGCATCTTTGGAGCTCTCTGCTGGATTCCCTCCAGGAGCTCCATGTCTCTCTTGTGCTGAGGAGCCCAGAATGAACCCATTTCTCCAGGTGGGGCCTCTGCAGGGCTAAGCAGAGGAGCAGGATCACCTCCCTCCACCTGCTGTCAATGCTCTTGCTAATGCAGCCCAAGAGACCACTGGTCTTCTTGGCCAGAAGGGCTCATTACTGGCTCATGGGCAACTTGTTGTCCACCAGGACCCCCAGGTCCTTCTCTGTAGGGTTACCTTCCAGCAGGTCAGCCCCCAGCCTGTCCAGGTCCATAGGGTGCACCTGGACCCTGCACTTCCCTTTGGTGAATTTCATTATTATGAATTCTCCTTAGAGAAGACTTTAAGGTAGAGACCTTGTTTCTCTCACCAGTGTCCCATCCTCCCCAAAATGACCTGTTATCAAAGCAAGCAGCAGAGCACAAAGCAGCAGAGTTTCACCCCACAGAATACTATTAGAGAATCATCATCAGATGACTACAAAGAGCTTGAAAAAGCAAACTCCTAGATGTGCCCAGCAGTGACTCTGGAAGCACTTCCTGCTATCTTCAATCTCAGCAAATCTTCAGATGCACTTTATACCTAGCTTATCATCTCACTTGAATTTTCATTCCATGCCTGAAAGTCTGCCATCTGTTATGCCTGAATTGCTGGATCAGTCTGTTACACTATCCCAAAAAATAAATAACAAAACAATAAGTTTCTGACTTTCTACAAGCCTCAGACATGAATCACAATCTGTCCAGTGAATCCAGTCAAAATTGAATTTAATCGCTCAGCACCATCAACCATGCTAACAGTGTCCAGTTATCTGGGCTCTGAAAATACAGATTTGTCTTCAGAAGATTTCTGGCAAAGCAGGACTGAGAATCAGCATTTGTTTCCTCTGGCTTTAATCCTCTCTTTATTACTCTGTCTCTTGGTAGTCTCCAGTTAGAGTGGTTACACACTACAGAAAGTCAAGAGCTCAAATGAATTGTTCTTTATGCTTCATGTTTGCAATAGGAAATGCATTTCATCAGTTCTAAGCAGGAAGCTATGATTTGTAAACTATTTCTTGACAGACAGTTGGTCAAAAATACTCAAGGCAGTTTGGTCAAAAATAAAAGGGTTTCAGCCTAACACCCCCACACACTCTCAGCCTAACTTTTCAAAGCAGCAGCTGGATTGGCAACTCCCTGAAAACTTCTGGTGCAGAGAAGATGGGGCCAGAAGTTGGCTAAGTGTCTGGGGAGCAGCAACAGTTCCTTGCATATTGCTGGAAACCCAAGGCATGATGCCCACACATCTGACTGATCATGAGATGAACACATCCCAGGCAGTTGTTAGTGGGGGTAATCCCAGAGCAGAGGCAGAAGCACTGGGTCTAAGAGCATGAGAATCCACAGTTCCAGTGGGGGAAGAAGAAATGGGGGCTAGAAGAATAAGAGTGAGCACAAAAGTTGACTGTGCTTTTACTCTCTCTTCCATTTAGTTTCATCACTTGGTCATTAGGTACCAAATCCTGCAACAACTTCTTGAAAGCCATCAAGAGACAGCTCCCTGGTAATGAAACTTGGATTTGAAATCACTTTACCATTGGTGGCAGCAGAATTCTTTTAGTTATTTTAATTCTAGTTTTATATTACAGAATCACAGAATATTAGGAGTTGGAAGGGACCCCAACCCCCCCCTGCCACAGCTCCCATATTTAGGACCTATGTATTCAGGAGATTATTGATTCTTTAATTACCTTAATCACTTAAGACATAATATTCAAGCAAAGAGGAGCAATGTTTTGCACAGCTTATATTAAAATGCATGTTTAACATATTGACTAGTAATAATAACACAGTTAATACATGTATCCCAAATTCTGGGTCTAAGGCCTGGGCTTCACATGTCTTTTCATTATATTTCACAGCCCAGAAAACTTCCTTGACACAATTAAATCAGACTAAATTAACATGTTTCAGGGTGCAAAAATCAGGCAAGTCAGAGTTAGGAAACACTGCAATTAGAAAGTAACATGCTCTGCATTTTTCTACATAGGAAGAAATATTATGGGAGAGATCCTGCCTTACTCAGCAAGAATTTGGTTACTGTACCCTATCCAAATCCTCTTCTGAAGAAGGAAACTCCTAATGTGCTTTTCATTGGCACTTCCCACCCTGATACCTGAATTCTCATACACTTATTTATTCCACTAAACATGTATGGGGGAAAGGGAAGTATTTTCCAATCTGCAAACTAAGGAAACTGAGGCACAAAAAGGTTAAGATCTAACATATTAAAAGACTTCAAATATCCAATGTTGAGATTCCTGGACCTAATTTCTCAAAGGACATGACACTGAGCAGCACATCACACTGGCAAATACTAAAGCCCTGTGGAAAGTACACCAGAGCATTCCAAAGGGATGGTCAGTCAGCTAATGAGTCAACCTATAGCTCACTGCTGCTAAAAGAAGGTATGACAGAGGAGCCCAAGTTGGAAGGACCCACAAGGATCATGGAGTCCAGCTCCTGTCTCTGCACAGGACAACCCCAATAGTCACCCCACGTGTCTAAGAGCATTGGCCAAATGAGAGAGAGCTGCTGGGATTCCAGGAGAGTTGGTGCCATGCCTGTATCCCTGGGGAGCCTGTTCCTGTGCCCCATCAGCCTCTGGGGAAAGAGGAACCTTTGCCTGATATCCAACCTAACCCTCCCCTGGCACAGTTTCATGCTGTTCTCCCAGGTCCTGTCACTGGTCACCAGAGAGAACAGATCAACACCTGCCCCTCCTTCATCTCCAGTAAGGAATCCTCATTCTTCCTCCTTCCATTCTTCCCAAAAAGAGATTCCACTCTTCCCTAGTCTTTGACTATGCCAGAGAACAAAAATAAAACTAGGATAACCACAGAAATTTATTAGCTCCTGCTGACCTAGTCAGCTAAACTAGTCTGTCAAACACTCTGGGAAGCAGAAGACTTGATGCAAAGGAAGAAAAGTGATACAGCTACAGGATGAGGCCTGGGATTTCCCCTCCTGGAGGCAATCAACTGTGAGGTCAGGTCACACATCACACCCAGCTGAGGGACTGGCTGCTTCCCAATTCCAACTGCAAAGGCTCAAGAACAGACTGCCAAAGCTGGCAACCAAGCCAGGAAAAAAAACACAAAGCAGCAATCACAAACCTTTCTAGCATCACATCAGGAAAAGGAAGAAACCCCCATCACACTGCCCCAGGAAGCAGATTTGCTTTAGTACCCACCACTGTTGCTTTCTGGAGGAACAATATAGCTATGAGAGGAACCTACTTCATGTAAACCATACACATTCCAGCTTCTGTAACATAAGGTAAAGAGCTTCTCAGCAACAACTTCTTTTGCCATCATTTTGCACTGACCTTTCTACCTAGCACTCTGCTGGACTTCCACAAGTAGGCTGCACAGCAAACAAGCAGAGCCAAGAAATGACACCTCCTGTGCACTGAGGAAGGTAGAAAAGCTGTTGACATCAAGATACAGCTAGATAATAAAAGGTGTCATCACAGTGAACAGCAGATCCAATTGATTGTCTCAGAAGTCCAACCTTTATCAACTTCTGAGGGCTTTCCTTTAGAAAGTTCATTTCATATGCATGTTGATCCCCCCCAGCAGCCCTTTTTAAAATGCAGGAATATTTGCCTAGTAGCTCTGACACATGGACAGTGACAACTTGGGACTGAGACTAGAAAACAAACAGATCTAAATTGTCTCTGAGCAACAAGAACAGGCCTTAGGGCTTCACTCCATAAATACTCTCAGCTATGCTGATGCAACTGTTCCCAGGAATGTGTGGTGGAACACAACACTGAAATGCTGAGCTTTTGTTGAATTGAAAACAAACAGAAACCCCCAACCATACACACACAACACAAACAAATTCTACCTACAGTTTACTTTGTTAGTAAGTTTTACAGAGCCAAAAGGAATGAGACTTCAGGGGAGGAAGGATTATCAAATTATCCTTTCACATCTGAAACAGAGCAGTGCTTTATTAGTCCTGCCACTGTGAATTTCTTTTCCTCAGGTCTGGATTCAACACGTCACCTTGTTACAGGTTCACACAGGCTGGTAGGGGTTGGAAGGGACCTCAGGGGATCATCTAGTCCAACTCCCATGCTAAAGCAGGGTCACCCCCAGCAGCTTGCCCAGGATCACTTCCAGGTGCCTTTGGAATCTCCCCAGAGAAGGAGACTCCACAGCCTCTCTGGCCAGCCTGGGCCAGGGCTCCAACACCCTCACACCAAACAAGTTCCTCCTTAGGTTTAGATGGAACCTCCTGGGTTCCAGTTTGTGCCTGTTAATCTCCTGTCCTGACTCCTAGTTGTGCTGAACTGACTTGAAAGATCACTTCTGATTCTTTAGAGCTTGACAGACATTTTAGGATACTTGAACTTTAATTTTCTAAATTCCTGTTTAGCAAAAATATTCTTTCAGCACAAATTCCTTTAGCAAAAAAATGGATCATCCTCACAGAAAAGTGTTACCACCCTAAACATTTCAGAGGGAAAGAAATACAAATCAAATGAAAGCATTCTCAGATTCTTCCTTTCCCCTCCTCTTTAAAAACAACTCATTTAGTGTCAAATAATTACATACTACAAAAGTTTAGACTACAAAAGGTCTACTATTTAAAATACTCTTCATATGTATTCCAAAAATGAAAAGATTTATGGAAATAATATGTTCAAACTTGAATTTAAAGCACTTAGGAATTAGACAAATTTTAATCACAGAAAGGAAAACTTAATAAACTTTTCTGAGACTCAGCATACTTGATCCCACAATTCCCCTGTAGCAATGTACACACTGAGAATGAAAAACAAGGACTGCACATTTATGAGTAATTCTACTCATACAATGAGATACTCATTATTTTAAATTACAAAGTGCAATACCATTGACAAAACAGTCTGCAAACTCTCTTTTCCAGCTCCTTCAGACTAAGGCTAAAATAAGAGAAGCTATAATTTAAGATTTAGTTGCTACATTTATCTTGGTTTGGTTTTAATGCACTTTTTATGTTGCAACTCTTTAGTAACAAAAAAGGTGAAGAACAAAGTCATCTATAAGTGTCTACATATATAAAGTACTGAAAAACCTATATATTGTTTTGGGTGAAGTTATTTTATATCAAATCTTTCCACAGGGGAGATTTTCTGATAGCCTAACATGATTTATTAGGGATCAAACTACTTCAAGAGCAGCACAAGAAGTTTTGCTTATCAATTCTCTGTGTAGTACTCACCTATTTTGTTTTCTAGTTCATGTTAATGAACATCCCAAATTCACTCCTACCACAGAGAGCCATGGCCTGCAACAACCCAGAAAGGAATACAAAAATATAGTGCAGTGAGCTTAATGGCAACTCAATTTTTTCCACCAACAGCACCACCTAAATGGATCTAGAGAACAGTCTGTAATAATGAGTGAGATCACAGAACGCTAGGAGTTGGAAGAGACCTCAAAAGATCATCTAGTCCAACCCCCTGCCACAGCAAGATTCCTTACACCAGGTCACACAGAAGCATGGCCAGACAGGTCCTGAGTATCCCCAGAGAAGGAGACTCCACAACCTCTCTGGGCAGTCTGTGCCAGTGCTCTGGCACCTCAACTGGGAAAACATTTTTCTTGTATTCACACGGAACCTCCTATGCTTCAGCTTACAACCATTGCCCCTTGTCCTGTCACTGGGCTTCACTGAGAAGAGCCTGACCCCATCCTCCTGACACTCACCCTTCATATATTTAAAAGCATAGATGAGGTCACCCCTTAGTCTCCTCTTCTCCAAGCTAAAGAGACCCAGCTCCCTCAGCCTTTCCTCGTAAGGAAGATGTTCCAGCCCCTTCATCATCCTTGTGGCTCTGTGCTAGACTCTTTCCAGCAGTTCCCTATACTTCTTAAACTGAGGGGCCCAGAACTGGACACAATATTCCAGATCTGGCCTCACCAGGGTAGAGTAAAGGGGGAGAACCTCCCTCAACCTAATAACCACAGCCCTTCTAATCCACCCTAGTCAGCAGAACACAAGATAAAAAGCCCAGATTCTTTTCTGAACTTGGACAGACTGCTAAGAAACCCTCCAAGATTCCAGGAGAAGACACCAGATATTCTACTGATATATCTTCCAAATTTCATGGTAAGTGGTTCCATCTGTCTGGATTTCTAGACACATGCTTTTGTCAATGGAAATTTCAAAGTAAGGGGGAAAGGGGGTGGGGGAGGGTAGGGGGGAAACCAACCCAAAAATCTTAGAAGGTTTAGTAGCTTCCATGGCCATAAATCAGATTAACTTCAGGAACAACCAAAAGAATCCCAGTCCCTGCCATGCTAACCTAGCACATTCCACATGGCCTTCCTTTCTGTTTCAGAACCACATAAAGTACTGCCATGTTTCCATGGGCTATTTTGGCAATAGGAAGCAGACAGTTCTTCAAACCATCCAGAAGGAAGTTGGCAAGAATTTGACCCTGAGGAAGAAGCAGACAAAAAGAACCTGGTTTGAGACTACAAACCATTTTTTTTCATTCCTATGGTAAAACTTTTAGAATTTAGCTGCCAATCAGCCACTGAAAATACTCTGGGAAATGGTCTTATTGCACCATTGGATTAAGGGCCAGTTCCAATTGTACAGCCTGCAAAAATCAAGTATTTCCACATCAGAAGTTGGATTATTTTTAATAATGAAGGATTGCATTTCCATTCAGAAACTTGTGAAGTAAATCTGCTGTTTAAAAAAAGGTCCCTCCAGTACATATTTGTAGTAGATAAAACCTTAAGCAAAAAAGTCACTAGTAGGCACCTGCTTTAATTACAAGTTCATCTGCCCAATTTCACCAAACCACTTCTGCAGGTAGGCCTCTAAAGATACAGCTTAATTAGATCTCACAAAACACTCACTCAAGCCATGGAAAATAAAAGAAATGCCACTGTTTCTCCAGGATAACTTTGGGTCATCTGTCCAGACACACCATGAGATTAAAACAAGAAAGGAAATCCATCAGCCCTCAAACTGCAGACACAGTTGTCCTTATGGATGAGTAACAGATAAATCAAATCTTTGGGCAAATGTTTCATGTGGAACAGTAAGCAGAGTCACTCTCCTCAAGAGTCTTATCTGGTTTCCTACACATGATGAAGACTATGCTGGGAGGACATTCTCATTTGGATGAAAACCTCAGAATGAGGATTTTCTCATTAAATTTCTGGGAGTTACCATCCCTGGAGGGCTTCAGAAAACATGCAGGTGTGGCACTTGGTGACATGGTTTAGTGGCATGAGGGTGTTGGGCCAATAGTTGGACTTGATGATGTTAGAGGTCTCTCTCCCAACCTCAAGGGTTCTGTGACATTTGGGGGCATGGGAGGGGAGAAACCCCAAAACAAACAAACAAAACCCCAAGAGACTCTCAAATTTCCTGAAGTGCACGTTGTGAAAGAGTGCAAACAGTGAGAGTGAAACTTAGGCCAAGCACCTGAATTCCCACCTCCTTCTCCTGGAGATCCAGCCATTGAAATCAGTGCATGCAGCCAAAGCAGCCAGTAGGCTGAGCTGAGCTTTTACTGCACAAGTAGTAAGTGCACAATTCCATAACAGTAGGTCAAACAGCTTTGGAAATTAAGAATACAGACTCTTGAAAAACTCCACTTTCTGAGAAAACAACTTCATTCATGTGGAAGCAGGAAGATAATGAACTCCCAAATGCTTGAGTGATACAGTCATGAATAAACTCAGGAGGGCTGAGTAAGCATTGACACAAATGCACTTGGAGAGTTCATAAAATAGCAGGTCACAGCAGCTTCAAAAACCCACAGGATAAAAGCACTCCAGAGCTCTGGCTCCTAGCTTAAAAGCCAAAGTGCAGAGTAGGAATAGCTGGCGCCTTCCAAAGAGAGACTTTCCCAAAGCAACCAACGACAAGACACAGCTCACACCAACTCCTGGACTCCCAAACAGCTGCATATTAATGTCCCTGCATACATGAGAAAGGATTAAAGAACACTTGGGAGTGAACAGACAACCTGAACCTTGGCAAACTACCTGATACCACACAGGACTTAATTTTAAGTAAGTAATTAAATGCGCTAGTTATTACTGGCAAGTTAAATGCCCAAGAATACAAATGCCAAGCAAACAAAATGTTGACTTGAAGTTACATCTCTTTCATTAAAAAAACACAATAAAATCAAGTGAGATGTAGTAAAACTTTTCATGGTTGTCCTGTTCTATTCTTAGGATCACAGAAAAAGAAAGTGGAAGAGATTACTCCAAAGGTCACCCAGCCTGCTCCTTTCCCAAGCCTGGCTCATCTATACTCTCATTCCTGACAGAATTGTCTACACTGGAGCTTAAGTTCTCAGATAAAAGAGACTGTGAAGGATTTCCAGGCAGCTGATCCCAGAGGTTCTGTACCATTATGCTTAACAAAATAACAACAACAACAAAAACCCCTACTGGTTTGATTTAATAAAGTTCAAGCTGCCTGACTCTCTCTTCCTGAGATCTGACTTCATTTTTTCTTGCATGCTTCACCATGACCCTACAAACACCTAAGAGCTGGAACATCTACTCTTAGTAACCTTCTCTTCAGATTAAACTCTAATTAGTCTTTGCAGTCTCTGTTGCAAGTCAGGTTTTCCAAGACTTAGGTCTACATAAGGATTTAATACAATTGAGTTTAAAATTTAATACAATTTAATATGATTTTATATCTTGTTATTTCCAACAAAATCCAGATTAGGATGGTGTACCATGAAACACATTCTGGAAAGAATCCTAGAACAACCCTGCACCAAAAAAGCATTTGAAAATACAAACATGGAGATATTAAAGGGTTTATTTGCTCTCAATATTTAAGTCAAACTCAACACAGAATCAAAGGTTGGAAAAGACCTCTGAGATGACCAAGTCCCATCACCAGCGCAACATCCCCATGCCACTAAATCATGTCACAAAGTGCCACATCCACAACATGTTTTGAACCCCTCCCAGGATGGTGACTCCAAGAAGTCTTGCAGGGCAGAAATTTTTTTCTCATGTCCAACCTGAACATTCACTGGATCAAACTGAGGTGATTTCCTCTTGTCCTATCACTTGTTACCTGGGAGAAGAGACCAAGCCCCACCTTACTCCAACCTCCTTTGAGCGCAGAATAGGAATAGCTGGCACCTTCCAAAGAGAGAGAGTACTCATAGTGATGGAAAACAATTCATGATGAACAGCTTGCCATTAGTGACCAACCACACCTCTACTGCTTCAGTTCCACAGCTCCTGTCTGCTGTGGAGCTCAAACATCCCTCTCCATAGCCATATTAGTCTATGGCATCTCATCTCACAGAAGGACATTTCTTCAAGGACGGGTTCATTTCCTTCATTCTGTCTCTACATTAAACACACTACATTACAAAAACAACTGACCCAAATAAAAGCTAAAACCAGCTGTTAGTTTTTAAGATAATTCTTCCACTAATCCATCATACAGAAAAAGAAAAAGCTACCAAGTTTCTTTAAAGCAAAAGTAAACACTTTTTTTTTTTTGGTAGATAAGTTCCAAGCCTTTGGTTATCTAAAGTGAAAATCTGCTCTCTAAATAACAGGTGTAATAATTGCCTGTTCTAGCTGAGTGAAGGACTTTGTCAGCCAGACTTGTGTTAAAAGCAACTTGCCCTAACACCTCAGTTGATTTCTCACCAATACTCAGCCCTGTATTTTTGGGCACTAACAGACAATACCAAAAAAGTCATCAGAAGGCAAAGTGTGCAAGTTACACAGAATCATTAAGGTTGGAAAAGACTTCTAAGGTCATTGAGTCCAACCAGCAACCTAGCACCACCATGCCACTTAGCCATGGCCCCAAGTACCACATCTAGATGTTTTTTGAACCCCACTCCAGGGATGGTGACTCCACCACTGCCCTGGGCAGCCTGGGCCAATGCCTAACCACTCTTCCTGGAAAGACATTTTTCCTAATGTCCAACCCGAACCTCCCCTGGTGCAACTTGAGGCTATTTCCTTCTGTCCTATCACTTATTACCTGGGAGAAGAGACCAACCCTCATCTCACTCCAACCTCCTTCCAGGGAGTTGTAGGATATTTCAGGTTGTTTAAAAACAAAACAAATTCTAGTAAAGTTAAACTGAGAAGGAAAACAAAGGACTCTTAAAAGTGTTATCTTCATTTCAATGCTTCGCCATACCATGACTTCCCACAAGTTTCTAGATCACTGAGATAATCCCCTTTTAAAAATGAGCTGGTTTGACAACCTGTGCACTCTACTGCCAGCTTCACCTCTCTAGGTTTATATTGCTTCCCCAAGCCACAGTAGGAGCAGATTTTCTGTGCAAGTTTTTAGCACTTTCACAGGTTAAGTTCTCCCATAGCTGTGCAGAAATGCTTAAGTTAAAAGAAGTGTGACCTAGGTTTAATTAAGTCTTATTCAAAGTAAGTGTCAGTGTCCAGAAACCTTGACACACAACCAGGATGCAAGTGTTTTTATTATGATATAGTCATGGCAGCATCCAAAAAGTTACAACTTCAATTGCTCCTGCAGGGATGAATACATCACCTTGGTTTTGACATCTTCACCAGCCCAACAAGATAGGGCTGAAAGTAACACAGTAGCTATCTGGAACAGAGAAAGGATTTTATCTGCTTAATTTTTATGGTGCAATGACTCTACCACAATCTTTACTCTCCTCAAGTTGACTCTGCAGGAGGTAACCTGCAAAACCCACTTCCTGTCCCACAGCTATTGGGTAGAATAGGAAATGGCCAATTTTTTCTGCAGAGAATGTTTCCCAGATAGTTTGACCCTAAAAATAAACAGGATCTTTCCATTAACTTCATACCAGCATCTGGGGAAACACATCAACCTGTGCATAGCTTAAGTGGAACAGATCTTTGTCCTGTGTACCACAGTCTGAACTCCACAGGTCACCTTGTCTCTCAACTCACATCGAAGGATATCATGGACTTTGCTTTTTAATAGCATCACAGAACCTCCTGAGCTGGAAGGGACCCACCGGGATCACTGAATCCAGCTCCTGTCTTCGCACAAGACAACCCCAAAGTCACCCCATGAGTCTAAGAGCATTGCCCAGATGCTTCTGGGATTCTGGCAGCCTTGATGCTGTAACTACTGCCCTGGGGAGCCTGTGCCAGTGCTCCACCACCCTCTGGGGGAACAACCTTTGCCTGATACCCAACCTAACCCTCCCCTGGCACAGCTTCATCCTGTTCCCTCAGCTCCTGCCACTGCTCACTAGACAGAAGAGATCAGCTCCTGCCCCTCTGCTTCCCCTCCTCAGGAAGCTGTAGACCACCAGGAGGTCTCCTCTGTCTCCTCTTCCCCAGGCTGAACAAAGCAAGCCACTCCTCACACAGCTTCCCCTCTAGGCCCTTCCCTAGCTTTGTGGCCTCCTTTGGACAGTCTCCAGTAGCTTCAGATCCTTTACACTGTGGCACCCAGAACTGCACAGAGCAGACAGTATTCTCCTATCTATTTCTCCCAGAAGGTCTGAGGAAGGATACACAAACTGCATTAGATCAAATTCGCATCACTTACACAGAGAAGTCAGAGTAAGCATGACACTGATGTCACTCCCCCCTGCAAAAATGGATGGTGAAAGAATAGTGGATGTTCAAAATGTTGAAAATGATGCTCAAAAAGAGCTACTATGCTTAGCAGTACATGGAATAAAGTATTCCTTAAATATCAACTTCTTTCTACTTCTCTGTTGCAGTGCAGCATAAACGAGGGACTCAAAAAGACAAGGGCACACACATACATTTTTATAATTTAAGAAAAGGAAATGTCATAGAATGACAGAATCATTAAGGTTGGAAAAGATCTCTAAGGTCATCAAGGCCAACCATCAATTCAACACCTTCATTCCACTACAACATGTCAGCAAGTGCCACATCTCCATGTTTTTGAACATCTCGGGGATGGTGACTCCACCACTGCTCTTGGCAGCCTGGGCCAATGCCATACCTTCTCTGGAGGCATATCAGGGAGCAAAGCATGGAAATGAGGAAAGATCTACCAGAAAAAAAGGGGTATGCTAAAGGTTGCAAACTGTCCTTATTTCCTTACAAAACACAGGGAATATATTCCAGTTTGCACAGGCACCACCTGTTCAAACCATTCTCCCAGGTTAACCTCCCTCTACAAAACCCAAAGCACAGTTACCTGAGAAAGGTAAAAATGCATTCAATAGAGCATAAGTTAAAATGATTCAAAAGGGAAAGTCATGTACTTGATGCTCTAAGATTTATCAAACCAACACATGCCATCAATAACTAGACAGAACATGCACTCAGTTTCTGAAAGCTAAAAGAATCTTCCACCACACACACCCTCTCTTCTTACTGAGAAATATAAACAGAAGCTGTCTAGATACAAACCCTTTTATTTATCCTATTATTTATGTGCTATGACATACTCCAGGCCCTATGGAGACAGAAAATACCATTGCATAAACAAATTTTACAAACTAAGCCATCCTGGCTTGTTCTCCAGATGAAGAAAAATATTCCTGTCAAGTGGCAAGCTATCAGAGAAATTTGGTTTTCAGATTCAAGAGTTCTCTTCAGAATAAACCTCTGTTTGAAAAACAAAAATAAAAGCATTATTTTCAAGTATTTGGAGCTGTTTCAGTTAGATCCAAGAAAAGACAAAGGCAAATGGCCATTTTCAGTAGCAAAACACTGACTCTGCTATCCACAGAGATAAAGATACAGGTAAATAATGGAAGCAGAATAACACATGAAGGGAACTGTGGGAATTTAAGATGCAATTTGTACTTCAAACTAGGATTTCTTAAATTTTACCACCAAATTTAATATTTAACTGCTTCTCTCTGGCAGTTGATTCAACTGATCAGTCCTTGGCAAGTCATTAAAGTTGGCTTCACACTTCTTCAGCACTAAGCTATCCCATATACCCTGCACTGCACCAGAAACCAATTTATATCACTTCAGACAGCCTGCAAATAAAGCAAGGATCATCTCTTACAAGACTTAGAACACTTCAGACTTCATATTCCCTTGGAAAACTTCCTTGACCATGCACAAAACTAAGATAAATACTGTAAACTTGAACCCTGAAAGCTCTTGTTCACTTCAGGGTCCTAAGCAGTTTCAGACTGAGCACAAATAGCTGCTTGCACTCCAGCTATCAATTCTGCATAGCTTGGGTTTGCAAACTAATGACCACAGCGAGAAGGGCAGAGGTTCTCTGACACTGATGTACTCACACTGGGAAAAGGGAGGGCTCCTGCTTTTCATCATCCTAAGATGCTGCTAAAGCTACACTTCTGGCTGAATCCCAACAGAACAGCTGAACAAGTCACTGAAAGCCCACAGAATCTCAGCATGGCAGGAGTTGGAAGGACCTCCGAGGACCATCTAGTTCAACTCTTCTGCTAAAGCAGGGGCACTCACAGCAGCTTGCCCAGGATCACCTCCAGCTGGGGTTGAAATCTCTCCACAGAAGGAGACTCCACAACCTCTCTGGGCAGCCTGGGCCAGGGCTCCAACAGTCTCACACCAAACAAGTTTCTCCTCCTGCTCAGCTGGAACCTCCTGACTTCCAGTTTGTGCCCAGTGCCCTTTGGCCTGGTCCTGGCCACCACTGGGCAGAGTCTGGCCCCAGCTTCTTGCCCCCAGCCTTGAACTCTTGCTCAGCACTGAGCAGCTCCCCTCTGGGGCTGCTCTTCTCCAGGCTAAGCAGCCCCAGGGCTCTCAGCCTTTCCTCTTCCCACAGATGCTCCAGTGCCCTCAGCTTCTTCCTAGCCTCTGCTGGACTCTCTCCAGTAGTTCCTTGGCTCTCTTGCACTGGGGAACCCCCAGCTGGACCTAGGACTCCAGATGTGTCCTGACTAGGGCAAAGGAGATGGGGCAGAGACCCTCCCTGGACCTGCTGGTCACACTCTCCTGATTGCATTCCAGGAGACCACTGACCTTTTTGGCCACAATGGTACATCGCCAGCATCTTCAGTTCAAAATGTTAAAAGGCAGATTGATAATCTCTCAATACTCAATACCAAAGTTCTAACTAACCAAGCAGCTGATATTCATCTACCTAAAAAACTTCTGAAGTAGCAGCAACAGTCTGCAAATACCTCATCAGCACTACAGCTCTGAGCTTCCTTCAGGAAACATTTTATTATCAGGTCCCTAGTCATTTAAATTTTTAATGCTTTATGACTTTTGATGCAAATATTATCTAAGGATCTCCCATCCATTGGCCACTTGTGCTGCTGTAAGACAATATACTGCTTGTCTCAAAGTTTCATCAGTAGGTATTGAAGTACTTTCAAAAGAAATTACCTTTATAACCCTTCCAGAGCTGGAATACAGAAACAAAAAGATTAATTTACTTGTCCTAATCCAACATCAAAGCAAGAAAAACATCATCTGCTCTGATTCTATTCTTACCCATTAGGTTGTGGAGTGTCCTGTGCCTGAAATATCACAGAATCATCAAGGTTGGAAGAGACCTCTAAGATCATCAAGTCCAACCAGCAACTTATCACCCCCATGCCACTAAATCATGTGTGCCAAAGCTATATGCTTTTTGAATACAAAAAGATCAAAAATATCATCAGCTACATCACTCTTAAATATAGCACCTCCTAACAAAGAAGGATAATAAACATTTCCAAAATACATCAAACAATGAAATGTGAATTGTCACCCATCAATACCTAAACCTGAATTTTACCCTAGTTTATGGAAGCTTTCTAACTCAACCTAAAATAGCAATCTTTCACCTGAACTAATTCTCCATTATTAGTGCAATCAGAAGGTATCATTCCACACAAATGTCAACCCAAACAACAGGAAAAAGCAAAATATTATCCACTAACAGCAGTAATAGAATCCCTCTTCCTCACCTTACTTTCTTATTAGGGCAGAACACAATCAGCAAGGTTTTAATACTTCTGAAGGAATGACAAGTTCAAAAGCAATATCAATAAATGCTGAGTTGATCATTTCCACTGGGAAAACAGTTTGCAATGGATGTGAGCCACACTGCTGTTGGGTCTGCAATTTACCATTTGCCCTCAAGCCCCAATTCACTCACAGGTGAATGCAGACTCCTGAGCAGGTATCTCTTAGAACACTTAGGAAATGTGAGATTGACCCCCAAAAAGCTAAAAGCATTTCCTAGCAAATCCACAAACACCTTCCAACTTTTCACACTGAGTATGTAGACTATGCTGAACTAGTAGTTCCCCTGTTGACTTCTCTGAAGTTTTTTTCAGCCACTACACTGGGCAGGGAGGAAGGGAAATTCAAATCTTTCCAATCTTTTACTAAAGATGTTTCTAATACATTGCCAAAAGCCCAGGACATTTTAACTGCTATTACTAGAAAGCTGAAGATACCTCATATCCTCAAGATATCTCTGCACTGTCACAGGAAATGTACTTTTCACTATTGGAGAGAAATGGTCTCTCTATACTGCAAATCAAACATGACCTCACCTCACCCCCTTCTGTTTCCTAAGTATCCCAAACAGCTCATCACTAATCAGTATCTCTGGTGGGCCTCTGAGAACATAGGACTGTTACATGTAAGCATGACAATCCTTCCCACGGCCCTCTGAGGGGAGCAGCAGAACCTGAAGTTCTTCCCTGAAAAGCTCTGGGTAACACTGAACCCTCTCAACTCAAGGAAGATCAGAAACAGGTCTAACTCCCTCAGTATTTCCCAGCTAGAGCAGCAAGCTCTGATTTTATTTTCCCCTTCAGATGACCACCATTTTTGAAGTTTAAAAACCAATCCATATTCAACACACACTGTATGCATGCTTAAATCCAGGAATGCAATGCAATCCAAATCAATCAATTTGCTTAATTCTGCCAGGACCTAAATATTCAGAATACCACACTTTACCTGATTGTAGGCTGTCACTTGGAAATATAAAAATCTCTGCTGGCTTCTGGGTTTGTTTTGCTGGAGTAGGAGGATTATTTGAACATGGAGAGGATTGATTTCATTCCTGTACATGTGAGCTGCTGTTGATCTTCCCAAGCAGAAAGATTCCATTCTAGAATTATCATCAATATGTATTACAAGAGAGTGTTTACTTCCACCCTGCCTCTGTTCTAAAAGCCTTCTCAGGGTTAATTCCCAGTGCAAGCCTACAGGTCTCCTGCTCAAAATTTCTCTTTAATCCTTTTCTCCTTAATCTCCATTATACAAAAAAAAAGAAATCCACATATGCACGGTCTGAGAGAAGCTAAGTAACTTTACCTCTCACCATAGTTACCACATCTGATTTAACCACTGGCTCTGGACATTGAATCCCTGTCCTTTAAGATTCCTGATTTTATTTGTGTACCCCTCCATACATTCAACAAGCAGAAAATCCTAAAACCAGGCTCATTTTAATATCATTAGCAGACAATTACACCACAATTCATTCAACTGCAAGATAACATACCATCCACCTCTGCTGTTCCCCTACTGTCTGTGTTGTTTGCCAGGATCTCAGAAGCCACACAGCGTTCAAATGTGTTACTCTGTTACCAAAAAAAACCCATATAAATTTCTGCCTAATTCAATTCTTTCAACGATTCTGAAACAATTCTACATTTGGTTTTTCATCACCCTGCTCAACTAGTCGATTAGACTTTTTGTTGTTGTTGTTGTTTCTCATGGTAACCGATTTTATTTGACTTCACAGAAGCTGTTGAAATATTTCCAGGCACTCCGAGATGGCAGGAGTTTATCTAGCAGCATACATGTTGTGTCACAGATATGCCTTTCCTTGCTCCTACTTCCCCCTTGTTGTTTGGGTTGGGGTTTTTTGGGCTTTTTTTTTTTTTTCCTCCTTTTGCCAAAAAAAACACCCAACCAAACACCAAACCCTAGCAAACAAATGAGGTCTCAACTAGCCACCTCCCCCCGGAACGCGTTCGCTTCATCTGGGTGTTAATATTCAAGTTACAATCGGCACATTTCGGAATTCCAAGCTTAAAACAGATGCTTCTGAGGTTGCTGCCTATGCTGTGTCTCGGCAGGCGCAAGGCGAGAACTAAAGTGTAAATATCTGCAGCACCTCTCTCCCTTTCCTTTACATTCTTGCACACATTTTCTTGCTAACTCCAAAAAGGCTGAAACGCTGTACAAAGGGGGGGGGGGGGGGGGGGGAAAACACCAAAAAAAAAAAGAAAAAAAAAAAAAAAAAAAAAAAAAAAANAAAAAAAAAGGAAAGAAACTAAAAATAAATAATAATACTAATCAAAGCGGTGAAATTGGAAACATCTGCGAAAGGGCTCGGGAAAATCGGAATGAAACATGAATAAACAAAAACATGGCGAAAGTGGCCTGGGGTTGTTCCACTGTCAGATCATTTTTCCAAGCCCAACATCAAGGCTTTTGTTACAAGGCAAGCGGTCATTTGCATGGAGAACCAACAGGGTTTCTTCTTCTTCAGCCTCTCCTCGCTCCCTCCGATACATAGACACACACAGAGACAGAGACACAAACCTCCTCTCTCCCAAGCCCACAACCCAGCTAAACGCGCACCTATTGCCAACTCCGCAACCTGCGGATCCTCCGCGGATCGAATCCTTTGCTCCTAAAGTGGAATTTGGGGATTTAAGGTAAAAAGAAAACAACCAACCAAACAAAACAAAAAGAACCAGACAGACCTTTGGAGCGCTGCCCCAGCCGGAGTTGCTCTCCCTCTGCTCTGCTGTTGCTGACAAGATCAGGCTGAGATGAACAAGTCCATGCTGCTCTGACAGCCTCGCTCCTCTCTGCCTGCTGCACACACACCGTGGGCTTTGCCCAGCAAACTTTCCCGAAGTTAAAAAATGGATTGAATTTAAGGAATGGAAAGGACAATGGGAGGAAAGGAGAAAAGCACTGCCCGGACAATTAGTGCAGCAGCACGCAGGGCACTGCTCGGGAGTTAAGGCTGTGTCAGCACTTTCTTTCTACCTTCCCCCCCCCGCCCCCCCC
>VWZX01000276.1:280660-325410 GCA_013399015.1 Galbula dea | reverse complement strand
CCCCAAAAAAAAAATTGGTTTAGGGAGTTGTATTCCAGAAAGCAAAGAAATTTAATTCCTCATAGTTGAAAAAGGTGACAACTCCTCCCTTGCATTTTAAAACCTCCATTTAAGCCATTCAGAAAGTTACAAGAGTCTGTGCACTTGCCACATCTGATTTACATGTCTTCTAAGATCTCTGATTTGATTTGTGATTCTGATTTTATATGCCTCCATGCATTCCACAAGCACAAAATCCTAAAACCAGACTGATTTTACTACAACCACTAGACAATTACATTGCAACTTCTATGCTTAAGATAACATACCAACCACCTCTGCTAGATCAGCCAGTCCCACAGGTTATTTTTTTAGGCAAATCCACCTCTTTTTTAAAGGAGATTTCACAAGGATTTGATCTACACTGTGAATTTTAACCCCTCTCTTTTCTTTCTTTTTAATAAAAGCAGGTGAATAAATATTTTTTTCCACCTGAAAACCCAGTTTGAGTCAACAGGAAATAATTTGTAAATAATTTCGCTGCCTGAAAGGTAGTGGATTAGTAGCAGAGATCCTCAAAGTTCTGCTCCCAGCTGACTCAGCCCAGACAATGGCCTCCACTGAGGTCTCCACTCTAATCCATTATGGCAACTTTGCAACCTCGATTGCTGAGTGCATCTACATTTTTCCCTGATAAGGAAAGCGTCCTTATAATCATGCTAAAATAAGGAAACAAAGCATTTGATCTGCAGTCACCACTCTACAACGATGCTCTGAACTGTGGCACATCAGGGCAACCTCTCCTGCTGTTGTTAATCCTTGGGGTTGCTTTGTGAGGGGTTTTGTTCGTTGGGATTTTATGGCGATTTCCTCTCAGAGACAGAAATCAAAACACCAACTTCTCCAGCCGATTTGCAGCAGCCAGACACACTAAACCACTTGTCAGTTGTCAGCTTAAAGTTACAATACCAAAAAATGACCTATATAGTCATGGGAGTGTTAGAGGAAGTGTAGGGTCCTGCACCTGGGGAGAAATAACTCCATGGACCAGGACAGGTTAGAGCTTGACCTACTGGAAAGCAGCTCTGCAGAGAAGGTAGAGTGCTGGTGGACAAGTTCACCACGAGCCAGCAATGTGCCCTCAGGACAGAGAAGGCCAATAGTCTCCTGGATCGCATACAGAGGGGTGTGACCAGCAGGTCCAGGGAGGTTCTCCTCCCCATCTTCTCTGCCCTAGTCAGGCCACATCTGCAGTCCTGGGTCCAGTTGTGGGCTCCCCAGGTGAAGAGAGCCAAGGAACTACTGGAGAGAGTCCAGCAGAGGCTAGGAAGGATTCTGAGGGCGCTGGAGCACCTCTGGGAGGAGGAAAGGCAACCTGAATCTGCTGGACAGGAAAATCAAAGCTTAAGTTTGCCTCTTTTGACTGATCTAGGATAGCCAAGACAACAGACAGCTCATGTGATCCTGACAAAACTCAGTATATCAGCACTTGTTCATCAGACAGTTTCCTTCTGCTGCTCTCTAGGAATTTGTGACTCTACAGCAGTGTTGCACACATTCTAGAAATACCAAGCAGCATCCACTAAAATGGAGCAATCCATTAAAAACTCTCAGTTGCTGTGAATAACTCAGTACAGCAACAATTTCCTTGGGAGGAGTTGTCTCATCCCCATTATCTTCCAGAAGTCATGACACCTCCTGAATATCTATCTCAAGATACCAGACACTAGTACAGGTCATCTCACACTTCTGCCTTACAAAGACACCTGCCTGAAATGTTCTGCAGACAAGCTGCTTTGATATTAACACCTTATTCTGCCAAGGCTAGGCATAGTAGTTGTTAAATACCAACCTTTCTCCCATTAATGAGAAGACAAAACCTAACATAAAGGTAAGGTCCTAAACAGTTCACAAACATCACAACTCTCCAAAAGAACACAGTGAAGGCTTCTACTTCTCCATTGGACAGCACAATCAGCACCTATCTGCTCAGAGGAAGGATCTGTTGGCCAGTGGAGCTACCTGTGCTCCTCCCTGATCCAACACAGGACTTTATAGCACTGGCTCTTGCTCAAGTGAGACATGATGGTGACACACACTCACTTCTGCCACCCTGGCACTGAGGTTATAACACCCACAAAGAGGAAAGAAAAGGCAAGTGTAGTGAAATCTCAACCCACAGCAGTTTTCTTCCCCATGTGGAAGCAAGATCACTGGGGTTTCTGCAGCGCTCCACCAGATAACACAGAGAGGCTTGATGTTTTGGAAAGCATCATCATTTGCATGCAATGCTTAATAGTATGCAGATGTTTTTCTCTAATCATTAATCTGGAGCAAAGAGGAAATACTTTGAAGATCTTGACAAATAAGGTAGCTTCTCCTGAAGGTTTGGAGGATTCTGCACACGTTGCTTCATTTTACCTAATTGCTAATTCACATTATTAAGGCTCTACACGAGGACAAACTTTAATAACATTACCCAGTTGAACCATAATCTAAGAAATACAAAATTGAAGTTGATTTTTTTTCCCTTCCTTTCACACCACCAGGGGATAAGGAAAACACAAGATAAGGTACACAAAGCTTCTTAGCAGGTCCAAATTTGTATTTTCTTTTTAAGAGTAAAGCAGTAGAATATATGAGAACCATAAAAGCAACACTGTATTGCTAAGTTAACTACATTTAATCAAATTAAGCCTCAGCTTTATAACTTTGGATGGTCAGTTAAGCAGAATACATCAACTAAGCTACTATTCAAGACCAAAGTACAGCCTCTGTAGGTGAACAATCACATCCAGGAATACCAAAGACTAAGTATTTTGTTCGATTCAGCAGGACCCTACAGATTTGAGCAAGTTCTAAAGATGATCAGCTTATCTCCACATTTATCACACCATCCTTCACTTTATAAATCAACAGCTGCAACCCAAAGCTGCCAGCATGCCAGGAATATGCATAGGTTGTATCAGGAGTTGCACACGGAGACTGGAACATAAATTAGTTGCCACTCAACACTTCAAGCTTCCTTTCTGAAGCTGCAATATTTAAAGGTTAAAGATTAGACATGCTCCCTCTTGTGTTAAACTAAGAATACAGGGAATACATGCTGTTTTCTCTGACATGTTGGTCTCTTGGCCATCTGTTCCAGCCAGCAAACCCTTTCACTCTGGCTACAAAAGTCTGACAAGCCCTCCCTGACAATTCTCTGGTTGCCACTCTGAGCACATAAACCTGTAACCATAGAATATTTGTGTCACATGGAATTAACCACTGTGTTATCAGAAAGGACCATTAAGGGATCACATGGAAAGAAATCTGTTGCAACTAAATGTTTTGGACAAATACAGGTTTAGATTTCATAAATGACATGGGAAGTCTCATTTCTTTAGTCCTCAGGAGAGTCACAGGCCTGAAGAGTTAAAGTATGTCAAGTTCAGGCTGCTCAGTAAGGTGGAGGATATGGAATACTGAGCAGTAAAGTCCCTCCCCAGTATTACTTTACAAACTATTACAGGCAGACAGGAATAACAGGAAGAATTCACAATGCCACACGATTATGTTTGTAAATACAGCAACAACTGAGCTAAGTTTTCAGTCCTACACTTGACAAGCACAAGGGAAACATTCACTGCACAAAGCCTCACTGGAGTCAAAAACCCTCCTCACACAAACCCTCTTGCAGAATCCAGCCCCAGGATCGTGTCTAAACACGATTGTTAATCCCAGGTGTAACTAACACAAGTGTTCTTCCTAATAAACTTCTTAAACAAGGGCTTTGCACCTGGTGTGGGCTTGGCATTTTACATTTAGGCATACATTTGCTAATTATGGTCAGCAGCAGACTGAATGCCAGAGCAGCTGAGAGTAAACACAAGCAAATAGTTCGCAGTCTAAAGCTGAAGAGAATCTCACACTCAGCTACATGACTTCACTCATTCGCTTTTATTTATGACCAGCACTTTGTGGTGCAGAGAAGATACTCTCAGTGCAACAGTCACTGCACATTTGGAAATAAATAATGTTACCAAACATTCTAAGAAACAGGCTTGTGAAATGGGACTTGCTTTTTCAAACCATGGAAGTTAAATGTGTTTTATCTCCCTGGAAACACCTGTCTTTATTTCTCTCCACTCTTCTGCAGACTAGAAATGTAACCAAACACTTAGAAAAAAGCAGGAAAAAACCCCACCCCGATTACTAATGGATACAAGATTTGGGGCCTTTTTAAAGCCTCAAAACCACAACAGCACACCACCTGAAACACCTCTGCTGACAATGACAAGCACCTGCATCGAGAATCCAAACTTTTGCCACCGACTTCAGCAACAGAAGAAAGTTTACGTCACTGCACATAAGCCAGGAGCACGTACAAAGCTCCCGATAGTAGCGTTTGAATTTTCTTACTGTTATGCTGCAAACGTAAAAGCTTCAAGGTCTGACAAAGTGCTTTCTGTCTCTCTGAGAAGGCACTCAAATCACAACGAGAAGCTTCACAAGGGCACATGTAATGGTTGAACCTCAAGCCACCACCTTCTACATACTATCAAGAAAGCAGCTTTTATGTCAACAGCCCTTTCTCCAAGAGTGTGTTTGTTCCCTCAGAGACACCAGCAAGCCAGTCTGCAAGATGAAGCCTTTTTGTATATATATATAAACATTCAGGTATACTCAGCAGAGGAATTGCCACTCATTGCAACCAGTGCTTTACACCTTACAGCTCACCAGCCCCTCGGGGGCCACTCTCAGGGACCGAACACAGGTCACCAAGACAAGAAAACTCTTGGAGCGCAGCCAGAGTGATCCACAACTCCCTTCCAGAGACAGCCGGGAGCCCGCAAAACCTAACCCACCGAACAAAAACCCCACGACATAAAAAACCCCCCAAAAGCTGCAAACCTGCCGCTGTAAACTTGCAGCATATACCGGTACGTCGAGCCCCGTACGGTGAGAAGGGGCCTGGAGGGGGAGTGGGAAGGGTGGAGAAGCAGCAGCTCCCCTTCTCCAGGCTGGCCGTGAGAGCTAGACCTGTCCCGTCCTGCGGGACCCTCTAAGGGGATCCTCTGACTGGAGCCGCCCGCCCGGAACAGAGGGGCGCTGGGCCGGCTGGAAAAGCTACCTACCGGCCCAGGCACACTTCTCCATGGCTGACCAGGAGCCAACACCCCCCCACACACTTTCCCCACCCTCTTTTCCCCCGCGGGGAAGGCGAGACCCGCCCGGGCTGTTGAAGGAGCTGCTCCCACCCCGCACCTTCTCCTTCTTTTCACCAGGGAAACTAAGGACCGGCCCCGCTGCGGCCTCCTTCCCTCCGCGGCTCGGGCTCCCCCCCACACCCCTCTGCCCCCGGTAAGGGCTAGGGAGAAGAAGCCGCAGCAGGCACCTCCGCTTATCCTGGCTAAGGGAGAGCAGCGGTTAGCGCGGGGAAAACAGCCTACGGACGCTAAGATGAGGAACCCTGAGGGGAAGGGGGAACTCACGCTGTCTCCGCTATTTAAACCTCTTCCCGCCGCCTCCGCCTCACTGACTCTCACTCGCTCTCTCCTCCCCACGGAACTTACTAGGAGCCGCCCCCTCAGCTCCCCGGCCAATAGCCACACAGCCTCTCTCCGGGCCACCGCTGCTCCTGCCCACCTTCCCCAAACGGTCCACGTCCATTCGCTCAGCTCTCTGCCCGTCACCGCCGAAAAGCAAAGCCGTTGGTTGGCGGGCCCTGCCCATCAAAGCGCTCTCTGCACAGCCTCCTCCTGGCTCCGCCCTTTGTCCCGCCCCTCCCCTTCCCGGACAGCTTAGGGGGGTGTTAAAACGGCCGCTTTAAGTCACCGTCAACATTTACTTTTAGGCCCCGCCTGCTAGGTCTAGAGGAGATTCTGATTGGGCTACGGGAAAGCCCTTTCTATCTGGCTAGCTAGTTGTCCGTAAGCCCCTCAAAACCCCACCTCCCGCTCCGCCGTTGTGCTACTTGATTTGTCCGCGCACCCAACCGGTCCCGCCCATCCCTACGGCGCCCCAATCAGCGGCGGTGTCTCAAGTTTTAAGGCCGGCGGTGCAAGGCCCCTGTTTATTGGTTGGTGTCTTGCTGTGGGGTTCTTCCGCCCTCCTGCGGAACGTACCAAGACCTACCCCCGGCGGCAGGGGGTGGTAGTGATAGTTGTGGGCGGGCCGGTCGGCTGGGGCCGAGGCACAAGCCCAAGCGCTGTTGGTTCGTCCCGTTTCCATTAGCGATGGGGCGGAGGAGGGTTCTTATTACCCGTCATGCCGCGCGTGCTGTAGGTAGCTCCCTCCGGTGCGGCCGGGGCTGGGGGAGGGCGGGGGAGGAGGAGGAGGGTTGGTGCCTAATCCAAGATGGCGGTGCAGGAATCAGCTGCTCAGCTCTCAATGACTTTGAAGGTGCAGGAGTATCCCACTCTCAAGGTGGGTGCCGAGCCTTCCTTCTCTTTCCTCTCCCTCCCAGGCACGGAGGAGAGGGATAAAGCCGTTAGCGCTGCCCCAGCGAAGCAGCGCTGAGGAGGAGATGAAGGCTTCTAGCCAGCAGGGAGCTCTTCCTTCCCGCTCCCCCACCTCAGGAGTTCTCCTCTCCGGCCAGGGCTGTGGGTTTGGTGGTGGGGAGGGATTCCCACCACGCTGTTGCCTCTCTGTCCCTCGTTTTCTTCTGCTTGATGTCTGGGTTGAAGCCGCCACAGCTTCTCCCTTTCCCCTCCCCCTCCGCAGAGGGTGAGGGACGTGCCTGGAATATGCTGCTCTCCTCTTTCTGCCTCCTCCTTCTGGGGTCTCGGTGCCCTGAGGTGAAGGGAGAGGTGTGTCCCTCTCCCTCGGCCATGCTAAGAGACACAAAAAAAGGTCGTGGAGAGCTGGAGGAGCTTGTGGTGAGGTCCTTGTGGTGAGGCGAAGCTGTGGTCGTAGGGGGATGCGAGGGGATGGGGCGGGAGGGGAGGAGGAGAGGGGCTTGGATGGAGTCAGGCTGGGGGTGAGGGTTTAGGGGCATAGATGATGGCTCAGGACCACCGAGGGTTGCTGTAAACGCTCATCCCAGATTAGCTGAATCTACGTGGCGTTGTTAGGAGACGTGTTAAAGGGGAGGGAGTGGAGATGGTAGGAGAATATGGTTCCCTGGCTTCTTAGTCCACCCCCCAAAGATGGAGATGAGCTTCAAATATAAAGAGGGACAAACGTGCTGGCAAAGGCTGGAGGCCTGTCGAGGCGAATAAGCGAAATACTTACGGTTTGGTAAAAGCAGGGAGTGTTCGTTAAGGTATTGGGTCTGTCTGGAGGGTGGTAGTTTCCCAAGACTGCATAGCTTGGTCTTTGGCTTTAAGTAGGTATTGTAAAGCAAATGAAGGACTCGGGATTGAGCGTTAAGGTCATCGCCTCTAAGAACTGTTGAACTGGAAGGATGATGCTCACAGGAATCAATGGAAAGCTTTGTTTGAAGTCTTGGGTTGTCTATACAGTAGCTCTACCACGTTAATAGCAGTAACTGTGAAAAGGGAGCTCGGAGAAGGATTTCTGTTGAAAAATGCTTATTTAAACATCTCTCCTGTCAGTATGTCAACATTTTTTTTTCCATCTGCAGAAGATGCTTGTGCAAAGTAAACTTTGTCGTGCTGAGATCATGCAGTGCTTTCACACACTGAGGGCTGTGTGCTCTTTGCAGGCTTTCTGGCCATGTTCTGCTTGTGCCTGTCCTGTCTCCATTCTCTTAGCTTCATTCTGCTTAGGTCCAAGAAGCAAAAGAACAAAGTGCGGATTGCCGTTTGTGAAGGCTTCTTTCTTTCTTTCTATCACGGTGAAGTCCTTTAAAGCTGACAGCATTCGCTTTACATTGTAAAGTAGCTGTGAAGAGGGCTCTAGCACTTTCCACAGCCAGAACAATGTGAAGGCATTTAAAGTTAAGATCGTTTTTAAGCCTGCTTTTTAGATGTGTCCTAGCTGTTATCACAGCTTGGCTTGTTACATTCCTAAAAAATTACTGGCAGGGAGGATCAGTGAGCTTTTTGTTTTGCTGCTTGTGACTTAAGATGAATTGTCAAGGTGCCAGCCATTTAAAAGGTAGAAAATATTTGGAACTAATTCTTTTATTTCCACAAGCATTCTTTTTCCCTGAAAAATCTTAACAAAAATATACAGAAGAGAATGGAATGTTGTTTGTGAAGTTAGGAAGCTAAATAGTAAAAGGGTGAGACACCCTTGCACTGAAACTCTTCATTTCCTAGCAAAGGTGATGTTTATTGATTCTTCCCAGCACCTATTCAACTTCTGGGTTGTTCCTGTAAGTCTTTATTAGCATTTTTCATTGTTTAAAAAACTGCCAGAACAGTGTCTGCTCAGAGCTTTTGACTGTAGCCTCTTAAATGTTCTTAACTGTGAGTCATCTCTCCAAACATTTCAGCGGTGGAGGTGAAAAAGCAGCAGGGAGAAATGAACACGAAGGCTGAAGGCAACTGAAGTTGGATCTTAAATCCCATTTTTGTTCTTTAGGAGTCAGGTGCCTACAAGTTTCTGTGGGCATGATCCTCTGTGAGTTTTTAGTCCCAGTTTATTCAGACACTGTGTGAAAGGAATACATATCATTTTTAGTTTTGGTTTTGGCCTTTTTTTTTTGTAATGCTGTCCACCAGCACAGTAGCTCAGATACTTCTCTTGGAGCTCTGGATTCTGGTGATTTTCCCTGATGTGAGTCAAATATAAAAGACTCTAGACTTGTATCCTTCCTGTTTCCTCCCTCTAGCTTCCTCATGCCAACATCACTAGATAAGAGTTGTGTAATAGCTCTACATGTACAGTATGTTCCACAGTGCTTAAAACTACAAAGGGAAATCCCTTTTCCATAGCTAAATTGTGGTTGCTGCAGGAGTGGAAATGCTTCAGCCATTCATCAGTGATTCAGCTCAGGAGAAGTAAAGAGATTTTGGTGGCTGAATCTAGGGGAAGGTATTGAAGTGGACAAAGTAATCCTTGAATATTCCCCCCCCACACTCCAGTCCCTTCTCAAGGACAAGAAGGTTGCCAGCTATTCTTTTCTCCAGAGTGCTCTGGAATCTGTATTTTTTTGGTACAAAAAAAAAAAAGCCTTCTGATAGAGCATTCTACTCTTCTCAGATGAGAGCATGTAACATGAAAGCTGGCAATTTCAAAATGAATGAATGTGAACATTGTTATCATAGTTCTCTGCTGAAACACTAATAAACAAGTGATGACAGGAAGTAGATAATTCCGCCATATCTTTGGAAGTGTGGGTAATTATTAAACTGAACTAGCAAACTCCATGAAGTCAAACCCTAACACTGGAAGAAGGAAGACCAGAAAGCAGGGATGATCACTTGTGAAAATCTGGGCTGTTCATTGCCAACAGTTTAGGGTCAGGTGGGCTGCAACTGCTTTAAAAACCAGCTGATTGAAAGGAGAGCTGTAGAAGCACAGAATACTTGGCCACCACTTCAGAGCTGCTGTTTGCTTTCTTTTGTTGGCAGCTGTGGCAAGGAAAATACTGGCAGCAGGTTTAAGATGATGTTCTTTTCTCATGGAAATACCATCTTTACCTGGTTGCTAAAGAAGGGACCCAATAGGATTATCTGAGGTGTTTGTTGTTTCTGTCCTGAGTCCACAGAATTGCTTGAGGTCAGGAAGGACCTCGGGAGACAGTGTGATCCAATAGCCTCCCCTCAGAGCAGGGTCAGCTAGAGCAGGTTGCTTAGGGCCATGTCCAGACAGTTCTTGATTATCTCCTGGATGGAGACTTCAGCCTCTCTAGGCAAACCTGTTGAGTGCTGTTATGGGGAGGGGTGTGTATGTGTGTGTGTATATATGTATGTTAATATATATATATATACACATAGACATACACACACTTTTTGTTTACTTGGAATTTGCTGTATTTCAACTTGTTCCTGTTGTCCTTTTACTGGGCAAATCTGACTCCATCTTTACTGCCCCCATCAGTCCTATATAGATACTGATAGACTTTCCTCCAGCCTTTTCTTCTCAAGGTTAAACAATCCCAGCTCTTGGCCCCTCTTCAGATGTTCCAATCTGTTAGGAATCTCTGTGGCTTTCTGCTTTATTCATGCCAGTGTGTTCATGTCTCTCTTGTACTGGAGGCCAGGAACTGGAGACAGCACTTTGGATGGCTTGAACATACGCTGAGTAGAGGTGAAGGGTCACCTTTCTTCACCTAGTGGCAATGTTTTCCAGCCCAGGGTTTGTTCTCTTGGTGGTCTTTGCTGCAGGGACACAATGCTGCCTCATAAGCAGGTTGTCCACCAGGACTCCCATCTTTCCATGCTGTTGGCCTCCAGCAGATACTGGTGTATGGGATTGTTCCTTCCCAAGTGTAGGACTTGGTGTTTCCCTTTGCTTGAATTTCTTGAGGTTCTTGTTTGCCCTTTCCTGCAGCCTCTTGAGGTCCCTAGGAATGGCAACACAGCCATCTGGCATGTTAACACCTCCTCCTAGTCTTGTATCATCTGCAGACTTTGGAGGTGCAGAAGCAACAGAACTTGTAGCATCTAATGCCCTGTCAGTATATGTTCAAAAATACATATATATGGCCCTTCTAAGATTATGACCTGATCTCTAAAGTGCTTTTCAAATAGAAGGTTGGCACAATAAGCTAACATGAGTGTTGGTAACTGTTAGCTGTGTCCTAGCTCAGCACCTCATGCTAAATCCAGCTTCAGACTGGGTGCTGTGACACACTGAGTGTGCCCAGAATGGCCATACCCAGAGCATTTGTGTGTTGCTGAGTAAAGCACTTCCTGTTTGGACACCTCATGTGTGCCTGGCAGCAAACAGGCTTGACATCTTCTGTACTGCTGCTGTTTGTTCTTCTGTGTGGTGTAAGAAAATGTGATCCTGTGGGAGTTGAGAAGAAAAGTTTTGACACTGGAAAGCAGCTGAAGTAGGAGTTGGCTCCTGGGGGAATTGGTCTCTTTTGCCCACTCCCTGCAAAACACATTGGGAAGTGATTAATGAAGGAAGAAAACACAGTAAAAAGACAGCAAGGCACAGTATGGCCATGACCTAAAGATGTTTCTTGATTTATCAGTACTCCATTGTGCCTGTAGGAAAGTACTTGAAGAAAAATACTCTCAAACAGAAGATACACTGTTAGTATCTTCCAAGCAAATAGTTAGGTGATGCTGCAATTCACAGTGGCAGCATGCTTGCTTCTGGAGTGTTCTCACAGAACAGTGTCCTGTGATCTTGTGAGATTGGTTTCTGCATGTTTTCTGCTGTGGAGTAATGTTTGTGTGGTAGCTGACGTGTTGGGGAGTTCATACATTGAGTAGAGCTTGTTTATTTCTGTATTGTGATAGAGGTCTGCTGAATCACTAATCCTTAAGTATTTGTCATAGGAGAAATGCTGTTGCTTCAGCTGGAATAGCTTATTTTGGGGAGCAATCTGACAGGGAACAAGACCTCCCTCCTAAAAAGGCTCCAGGCAGTATCCTGGTGTCTGGGCTGTGCAAACACACCAGAGGACACCAACCTCTTGTATTTGAAGAGGTGATACTGTGCTTGAAATGAACAAATATTTGGAGAGGAGAAGAAGCCAAACAAATGAAGGGACTTGCTCAGGACACAAACCTGCTGGGTGACCTTAGCAACTCGACTGCTCCTCTCAGGCCTTTGTTGGTACTCAAATATTTCTACTGAGAGAGAAAAGTGAAGAAATGACTTTGGAGGCATCAGTCCAAGATGGCAGCTCTGAACAAGTGCATTGAAAATAACTCCTCTCTGATGTGTCCCTAGTCTGGATCTAGACAGGACTCTAAAATGGCTGTCCATTTGCTTCCAAAATGGCTTTAGAAAGCACTTCTTTTTGGTGTTGGAAGCCTGGTTTGGAAGTTCCTGATGTTTTCTGTAGTAAGTCACTAACAGCTTGTGTAGAAGGATAACATTTGGAAGGATTCTAACTGCTTCTGTTGAGTAAGTGTGTGTATGTAGCAGATGGATAGGCCAAGAGTTTTCCCTGCTACTTCTCCCCTGTGTTGAAGTAGCAGCTTTGACTATTATAATGATCTTTTCTTTCTGGACACAGATGCTCTAGAATATGCAGTACTGTCTTCCTGAGTTGTAAAGCTGACTTGTTTTTAACTAAGAGAAGCTTCTAGCCTTTATACTTACACATTCAAATTGCCTTTTTTAAAATCCAAATGATCTACAGCTGCATTTAGGCTTCCAAAATGATTGGGTCTGTTTTAATCTGTATCTCTTCCACAGTTCATATTAACACTTGTACCTAATGAAACCTAAATCCAGCTGTTATTCTAAGCTTCTCTTTCCTGAAATATGCTACTTCTCCTTTCCTGTAGCTTTTTTTTCCTTTTCTGGTTTTGGCTAGACTAAGGAGAAATGCCTCTTTCAAGGGATTGGGAAGAGCCCCAGAGCAGCAGAACTCCTCCTGTGAATGCCACTTACATTTGGGATGAGTTCAGTGACCAGTAATGATGTTGACTCAGTTCTGAAATAATCCAAGAGTTACAGAAGAAGAAATGAAAGTGTATAAAAATACAGGATTTCAGTCATTTAGCATGGAAATGCTTATCTCTAATTGGTTTGAAGGAGAAGTTGCTGGAATTTATTACACACTGCCTTCTATTCCAAGTGGCATCATGTATTCTAGATGTCCTTTTCTGTTGTGAAGGGGAGCTTGGTGAGCTAATTTAGTCTCAAGCAAACAGCTTCATGCTCAAAGGTGTTTCTTGCTGACTCTACCTTTTCTCTATTTACTAAAACTATTTAGGAGATACTTAATTTTTCTTCCCTATTCCCATACTTCCTCTTTCCTCTTGCACAGTGTAGAGCTTAGATAACTTTGCTTCTGTCTTTTGTGAAAGGCAGTTTCATCACTGCACTTCTCACTTTCTTCTCTACTTATTTGTGGCTAGGCTTAACTTCCTATCAAGGTACAATATGTGGCATTGGAAAAAGCATATTTATACCTCAGAATGTCTTCAAAATGAATTCTCTTGGAGACATGTAGATTCATACAAATCTCTGGTGCTTTTCAGGTGTTATAAGCTAACACACTTGAGGAGAAGGAAGCACATCCTTTTTCTGACCATTGAAAGGAGAGCATAGTTCTGTAATGGTTCCCCCCACCTCATCTGGTAGGACTCTGAATTTATTTTTCTTGAAACATTTTTTCTTGCAACTAATCATCTGACTTCAGGTACATGAAAACATTTCAGCAGATCCATCTCAAATTCCCTCCTGTCCATGATGCTGGGCACTGTTGAGGCCACACCTTGAAGGCTGGGTTCAGTTTTGGACACCTTGCTAAAGGAAGGAGCATGCCCAGAGAAGGGCAACCAGGCTGGTGAAGGGTCTAGAGCACAAGTGTTGTGAGGAGCAGCTGAGGGGACTGGAATTGGTTAGTCTGGAGAAGAGGAGGCTCAGGGGAGACCTCCTCCCTCTCTCCAACTCCCTGAAAGGAAGCCATGTGGGAGCCAGCTGGGAGTTGGTCTCTTCTCTTGGGTTACCAGTGAGAGATCAGAAGGAAATGGCCTCAAGTTGCCCCAGTGGATGTTCATGTTGGATAGAAGGGAAAAAAAGTCTTCCTTGCAAGAGTAGTTAGGCATTGGCCCAGGCTGGCCAGGGCAGTGGTGGAGTCACCATCCCTGGGGGGGGCTCAAAAAACAGAATGTGGCACTTAGTGACATGGTTTAGTGGCATGGGGGTGTTAGGTCAGTGGTTGGGCTTGATGATCTTAGAGGTCTTTTCCAGCCTGAAGGATTCTATGGTTTGTGTTCAGAACAAGGAGTTGCTTTCAGCCAGGAGACTGACATGAAAGGAGGAGGATTCCCAGAGACATCAGTAAAGTCAGGATATGTAGTTAAAACTACCCTGAATATGAGTTGGTCCTGCTGTCAAGTTCAGCCTGATTAACTTTGTTCTCCCCAGTAGAGGAGGAAATTGAATCATCTTTTACAGACTTGCAAACCTATGTAAAAGATGCTTGTTTCTGTTGTATATACTGTTTTCTCTGAGAATAAGTTTATAGAAAATAAACATTGGAAAACTCCTGTTAACAGGATGCTGAGGAATAAGTAATGGTTTTACTTTCACCACCAAGTAATTTTTCCTTCAATTGTGATGCCTTTTTGGAAGCATCACTCTCACTGTATAATTTCCACAACCCAATGATAGCTGTGCAAGATGGATTTTACTTTCTAGTTTTCTGCTAAATCTGAATTAGCTTCCTATATGCAGTCACTGTGGGGTAGGGACTTTGATTACAATGTTGTGGTCTGAAAGAGATTGTTGGGGTTAAGTTTCCATTTTTTTACTTGGAATTGTTTAGGCCTGAATCTTCAGAGGTGGAGAAGGAATCTAGCCTATGTTGTAGGATGTGACCAGATAAGTTTCAAAACTTGTGTGCTAAAGGTCTAGTGTCAGGTGAAAGACTTGTGGGAGTATAAAGACAAAGATTGTTCCCAGAACTTAAATGATGGAAGAAACAAAAGCACTTCAGGCTTTCAGTATTACTGTCTACCAGTTAGGAAGACTCTAGGGCAGGTATCTGAAGTTGCATGCAGTAACCATTGCACTTTGGTTGCACATCCTACACCTCTAAAGCAGTAGAAATGCTGGATGTAACACTTACTTATAGAAAGTTTATTTGCCTCAAGGAAAATCCCTTTCTCCTCTGTCTAGTCCTCCCCTTAGTTCTCTGGAAATTCTCTGAAAAATACAGAAGTACTGTGAGGATTTTTTTTGATAGCTCTATAAGAAAAAGTAGAAGACATTGTTTCAGTGCTTGACAGGGGACTATTGGGGAGAGTCCAGCAGAGGCTAGGAAGATGCTGAGAGCATTGGAGCAGCTCTGGGAGGAGAAAAGGCTGAGAGCCCTGGGGCTGCTTAGCCTGGAGAAGAGCAGCCCCAGAGGGGAGCTGCTCAGTGCTGAGCAAGAGCTAAAGGCTGGGGGCAAGAGGCTGGGGCCAGATTCTGCTCAGTGGTGCCCAGGGACACGCCGGGGGCACTGGGCACAAACTGGAAGCCAGGAGGTTCCACCTAAGCAGGAGGAGAAACTTATTTGTTGTGAGGTTGTTGGAGCCCTGGCCCAGGCTGCCCAGAGAGGCTGTGGAGTCTCCTTGTGTGGAGAGATTCCCAAGGCAGGTGGAAGTGACCCTGGGCGAGCTGCTGTGGGTGTCCCTGCTGGAGCAAGTGTCTAAATCATCAGTGAGGAACTATGACCCAGTCTCTCTCTAGATGAATTGATAAAATTAAGGTAGGAAGGGACCTCTGCAGACAATGTAGTTCAGGCTTCTGCTCAAATCTAAGCTACCTTCAAAGTTAATTTGAGTTGCTGAGGGTCCTGCTTAGTTCTGACAGTTTTTGCGACTGGAGACTCCACCCCTTTCCTGGGCTGCTGTGTGTCAGTGCTTGCCACCTCTCCTGCTTAGAATATTTTCTGCCTTATGTGCAGCTGGAGTTTTCTTTGCCAGTTGTTGACTCTGCCTCCTTCCTTTTTGCTCTGCAACTCTGAGAAATATCTGGCTACATCTTATCTATGACCTTTACCTTTAGGTAGCAAAGACTTGGATCAGACTGTGGTGTTCCCAACTCCCTGCAGCCTACTCTACTGCGAGTAAAACAAGCCTACCCCTCTCTGCCTCTCTAGGTTTTGTCCTCTGACCAGCTAACCATCATGGCAGCAGCATTATGGACTCTATACTGGGTGTCAACATCTCTTCTTTGGCAGGGATGGGGGATATTGACCTGAAAGCCCTACTCAGTACTCCAGAGAGGTCTGCCTGAGTGCTGAGCGTGAAGAACAGTCACTCCTCTCAACCAATTGCCTTTAATCTTGCTTAATGCAGCCTAGTGTACAGCTTTCCTTGCCACAGGAGTCTGTGGCTGATTCTTCTCCAACCTGCTGTCCATCAGAATCTCTCCATCTTTTCCTGCAGGAGTGGTCCTAGCCAGTTATTCCACAACCTGTGCTAATGGATGGGTGGTTTTGTGCCAGGCACAAGGTTCTGTTGTTTTTCCTTTGATTGCATTTCATCAGGTTCTTGGTGTATTTCTCCCAGCTTGTCCTTTCTTCTGAATGGCAGCTCTGCCACTAGCATTAGCAAACATTCCACAAATTTATCTTCTGTTGTCTTCTGTGAGCTTTCTGATTATGTGTTCTGTTCCATAGTGCAGATAACTGAAGACATGGATGGTGGAGCTGATAACATTCCTTAGGAGTGAAGTAGTACTTGTAATTGGCCACCAGGAAGCTTTTGAACTGCTGACCATTATTCTTTAAGCCTGGTTTTCCAGTTAGTCCCTGACTTATGTTGTATTCCAGCCATGCAGTCCATGTCACTCCAGTTTAGCTGCCAGGGTGCTATGGGAGAAAAACTTGGCATGGAAGACTGCCAGAGTGCTGCTGCCATTCAGAGGTAGACATTTGATCACTGAAAGCAAAGAGGGTGTCAAGCTTGATTTGCTTGATGGCACATCTAGGCTGGCTGCTCCAAATCACCTTTGAGCTTGCAAATAGCTCCCATCTAAGTGGGGGTTTTTTGTCCATAACTTTCCCAGGAACTGAGAATGAGGCAGAGCAGCCTATAGTTTCTGTCATCTTCCCACCTCTGTCTTTGGAAGAAAGGCAAAAAAACTTGTCCTGTTCAGTCACTGAGGACTTTCCTTGTTCACCATGGCATTTCAGAGGTGAGAGCAGCTTTGGTCATTGGTGAACTCACTCCCTTCTGGTCCCAAATATCTTCAGCTTGCTTTAGACTTCTCATGCAAAGAGTACTTCTCTCTCCAGACTCAGTTGCTCATACACAATCAGGAAGGCTTAGGAGAAGACCTTAACCAATAAAGACAAAAAAGGCATTTAGAACTGAGACTCAGATGTCCTTTTGCTAGGTCACAAACCCAATTCTCTAGATACCTTTCTTCATCTTCCTTATGCTGCTTGCTCATCTGTCTATAAAGCCCTTTTAATTACAACTGCTTGTTAGTTTGAACTCCAGTTGAGTGAGGTACATGCACTTGTTGGCCATGATGGGAATGAGTGCTGGGTTTCTAGCTGGGACTAGGAATGCTTTCCTCCATCCTGGCTGGAGGATGCTAACACCTCTGCAAAGATCTTGCCACAATTCATATTTCTTTTGTTACTTGTACTTGCTTGTCCCAAGCAGAGAGCCCTTCAGCAGTCTGTCTTCACTTGGTTTGCAAAGCCCAAACCTCTTTTATTTGCATAAGTGACTGACTGTGTCAGTCCTGGAAGCTGTGAGTATTTGAGGAGGCTAAACTTTGCCACGTTCTTGAGATGCCATTAAGCTGCTTAGTGGAATTCCAGGTGCTGGATTTAGCACAAGGAGTTCAGGCTGCTTGTCTGACTCCCACCAACATAAATACCATTGAGGTAGCCAAGCTTTATAAGCTTTGGTCAGTAGAATTAATGAACTTCTATGAGGGGAAATGTCTTTTTCTATGTTCTTTAAGGCTGTAGATAATATGTTGTCATGGCATGGTTTTTAAAGGCAGTTTTCTTTGAAGCTGTAGAGAAAGGCTGAGGTGGGAGTACATCTCTATATTTGATCTAGGGATGGAATACTAAATGTATGCATGTAGACACATTTAGAAAACCTCATGAACAGAACAATTAATCTCATTAAAGTCTTGATAATGAATGTAAAAGCAAAGGTTGCTAGGCATTGTAGGATGCTGTGTAGAGGATCGACTGCTTCAACTTGATATTCTATTTCATTAAATATTTTTTTTACAGAGTTATAATGAACACTTGGAATGTATATGCAGTTTGACCTTCAGGATGCAATAGTTTTTTCTGGTTTTTAGAAGAATCAAGTCAATTATGTCAGTAAATGAGCTTACTGAAAAATTTGTTGATGGAAACATTTAGTATTATTAAATCAACTATATTTGATTGTGTTTCAAAGTAAATCTGATGTGGCTCATGAGAAGAAATACTACCTAACAGTTGTGCAGTTTCAAGAGTTTTAGCCATTTCCTGGTTTTGGAGCTGGTCAGTCTTGTGTTGGTAACTTGTTTGCATTCCTGGACTGGAAGATGCCATCCAGAGGGACCCGGGCAGGCTGGAGAGGTGGGCCCATGCCAACCTCATGAAGTTCAACAAGACCAAGTGTGAGGTCCTACATCTGGGTTAGGGCAATCCCAAGCACCAGTACAGGCTGGGTGAAGATTGGCTTGAGAGCAGCCCTGCAGAAAGAGACTTGGGGGTGCTGGGGGATGAGAAGCTCAACATGAGCTGCCAGTGTGCGCTTGCAGCCCAGAGGCCAACTGTATCCTGGGCTGCATCAAGAGGAGCCTGGCCAGCAGGTCGAGGGAGGTGATTCTCCCCCTCTACTCTGCTCTCCTGAGACCCGACCTGGAATACTGCATCCAGTTCTGGAGCCCCCATTACAAGAGGGATATGGGGGTGCTGGAGCAAGTCCAGAGAAGGGCCAGGAGAATGATCAGAGGACTGGAGCACCTCTCCTACAAGGACAGACTGAGTTGGGATTGTTCAGTCTGGAGAAGAGAAGTCTCCGAGGAGACCTTATTGTGGCCTTCCAGTAACTGAAGGGGGCCTGCAAGGAAGCTGGCAAGAGACTTCTTAGGAGGTCAGACAGTGATAGAACCAGGGGAAATGGATGTAAGCTGGAGGAGGGTAGATTTAGGTTGGATATTGGGAGGAAGTTCTTCACTATGAGGGTGGTTAGACAGTGGAACAGGTTGTCCAGAGGGGTTGTGGAAGCCTCATCCCTGGAAGCTTTTAAGACAAGGCTTGATGGGGCCCTGGGCAACCTGATCTAGTGGGAGGTGTCCCTGCCAGGCAGGGGGGCTGGAACTAGGTGATCTTCAAGGTCCCTTCCAACTCTGACAGTTCTAGGATTCCACAATTCCGTGGTTCTGTTCTGCTTGGGCTGAAGGCCAGGCAGGTAACATCACAGTTAAGTTGCTAAGTGTAAGCTTTAAAAACTGCCTCTGACATTCTTAGCCCTGCTGTTTTCTACTCCTTCCACTCAACAACCAAGGTATGGCTCTCCTTCTTCCACTTTAAGCTTTCAGACCCAGAAGGCTCCTCTCTTAAGTCCTGTCTCCACAGCTAGAGGTTGTTGGAGTGTGTTCTAGGACAGCTCACCAGAGATTCCCTGTTTTTTTTCTGAAACCAGAGTGAAATAACTTCCTGAAATGAAGAAAATGCTTGGGTCAGGTTGTTCAGTTGTTTCTGCCTCTCTGGTAGCTCTTAGCATGACTTTTTTCCAGATGCTACACTTGCAGAAGCCTCTAGCCAAGCAGACTTCCCTTCATATCACAGTAGCAAAATTCTGATCTTGGAAAAACCTGTGCTGCTGTAATTTTACCCCTTGTGTTGGTTGTTCTCCTGTAAACCAAATTCCTTTTCATTAGACTTGTTTAACCTGATTTAGTACATGCTTAAGCTGAATGTGTCTGCAGCTGTGGAAGCTGATGAACAAAAGAAGCAGAATCTCTCTAGTGACACTGGATTTAGCTGTGCTGCCCACTGATCTTTTACTGCTTTCCTTTGTATCCTCTTGTATGCTCCTGGTATCAGCCAACTGAGGTGTGGTTTTACAAGCTCAAGTTAGTATTGTGCTTTTACAGAACATTCTGGTCAGTTTTTGCTACTTTATTTCAGGGGTTTTTTTCAGTGTTTAGTAGCTAGCTATCCTCTTTTTCCTTAAGTGGTGCTTTCCTGGGCTGAGTTCTGTGGCTTGCTCTTGTCCTCACAGAAGAGCTGTATTCTCCAGGTGTGGTCACAGCATGGCACAGGCAGTAAAAATTGCAAGTCTCCACTGGGTTTGTGGCACCTAATGATATGTAAATTTTACAACTCTCTCTTTTATTAATAAGTTTGGTATTTTATAACTATGGTACCTGAAATTGGAAGTGAACCATAATTAAGATTTTTGGGTTTTTTTTAGTATTTAATTTTCCAGAGCATTGTTTTGTGATGTTCTCTTTCCATTTACTTTAATTACTGGACTGAAAAAAAGCCCCCTAACTTAAGGTTTCAATGTTTGTAACCTTTGAAGAGTTCTGCAGTGAAGTGAAGCAGTGCTGGGAACAGGCTCTCTTTTGGAGCATAGGATCTGTACCAGGAACAAAAGAACCAGTGGATGAAGGGTGCAGAGTCTAGATAAGATGCTTTCTCAGTAAGGAATGCAGCAGTTGTAACTCCTAATGTTAGCATTTGTAGAATCTAGTCTTTTGAAGTGTAAAAGCTGCCCATGGACACGATTTACAAATACCCTCTAAAAACTGCTGGCTCTCTAGTAAGAAACAAGTGCCCATGTAAATTATGAAAAGCCCTGGTGAAGAATATTTCCTGTTTGTTTCAGTTGTGCAAACAATGTCATTGCAGGGATGGTTCCTCTGGACTGGGCACTGGTAAGGTCACACCTCAAATCCTAGGTTCAGTTTTGGGCACTTCACTCCAAGAAGGACACTGAGGTGCTGGAGTGTGTCCAGAGAAGGGCAGTGAAGGTGGTGAAGGAGCCACAAGTATTGTGAGAAGCAGCTGAAGGTACTGGGGTTGGTTAGTCTGGAGGAGGCTTAACCTCTTCCACACAGGATACTCGGATCTCTTTTAGGGTAGGGAAACAAAGATAAACCAAGATTCAAAAACCTGTTGCACCTAGACACATCCTAAATGAAGTATCATGATGCCAGTTGAAATCCAATTGTTCCAAATACCACATGAACACAGGCTGTGCCAGAAATGTGCACACCAAGGAGCCAGAGCATGGGAAATAGGAACTATTAGTGCTTGTGTGTAGATAAGAAAGGGAAAAGAGAGGTTAAAGCCAGATTAGTTTTGAACTGGCTAGATCTGTGTGGCCAGTTCAGCTGCTCAAAACTTAGCAAAAACTTTGTGTTCAAAGAGATACTTGAAATCAGTAGTAGGTTCTGAGAGTTGTGACTGATGTAGCTTTCTAGTCAGGTGTGAAAAGCTGACTAGTAAAGGGCTTGCGGCAGTTAAATTGAGGACATGCAACTAACTGAAGGAAACATGATTTTTGGTTAGTAGTAAGAAAAATGCAAGGGGGGAAAAAGGAAGAAGGTGTCTTAATGTTGTCTAGCATCAAGTCCTGCAGCTGGAAATAAGCTTCCATGTTCAAAAGCATTGATATAAACTGTCAAAATCATGCCCTCCCCAAAAAACCAGTGTTATCTATGGGCCTTTAGAGTATTTTGTCTTTTTTTTGTGAAAATGGAGAAGGGAAATGAGAGCTCCAGATGGAATAGAAGATGTTATATAGGCAGTGAGGTAGGTGTTGAAGCCTCTTCCTTGTGATGTTTGCTGTGGTTTGAGTTTTGTGGGGGTGGAACTGGGCTTTTAGGGGAGGATGTATAAGGAAAAGAATTGGTTTAGGTTCATCAGGAGAGGCATGACCAGCAGGTCTAAGGAGGTGATTCTGCCTCTCTATTCTGCCCTTGTAAGGCCCCATCTGGAGTACTGTGTACAGTTTCAGGCTCCTCAGCATAAAAAAAGATGTGGACCTCTTGGAGCAGGTCCAGAGGAGGGCCACAAAGATGATCAAAGGATTGGAGCACCTCCCCTATGAGGACAGGCTGAAGGAGTTGGGGTTGTTCATCTTGGAGAGGAGAAGGCTTAGAGGGGACCTTATAGCGGCCTTTCAGTACCTGAAAGGGGATTATAGGGCAGAAGGGGAGAGACTTTTCTTCTGGTCTGATTGCAACAGGACACAGGGGAATGGCTACAAGCTGAAGGAGGTGAAATTTAGGCTGGAGATTAGAAGGGGGTTCTTTACCCAGAGGGTGGTGAGGCACTGGAACAGGTTGCCCAGAGAGGTTGTGGAGGCCCCATCCCTGGCAGTGTTTAAGGCCAGGCTGGATATGGCCCTGGATGACCAGGTCTAGTGCATGTGGCGTCCCTGTCCATGGCAGGGGGGTTGGAACTAGATGATCTTTAAGGTCCCTTCCAACCTCAGCCATTCTATGATTCTATGATTCTTCCTGTGGCAAGGGCTTGTTCTGTCTTTTGTTTAGATCTTAGTTTGAGATGCCAAGAAACATAAAGTAGATGATTCTTTCTGAGAGGAAGAGGAGCACTTTCCTATCTTATCAGAGGGTTCTTGTGTTACATGCCTACTGCACATAAGAACAACCTATTGTAGGTCTTACAGAGTCTTACAGAGTCACTGCTTTGACTCAGCTGCCTTAGTCTGAACCTAAACTGTTTCTTAGTGCTTCTCTAATGATCATTTGGAATGGTTATGGAGGAACTTCTCTCTTAATAGAGTCCAAAAGGAGAGTGGACCCTGGGGATACTTTATTTGCATGCAGGTAATTAGAAGGAAGAAAATGGAGACAGTCTTGATATAATTGATTAGAAGTGATATGCTTGCGAGATTTGTAATCAAACATACATGATGGGTACCCAACAGAACACTGATTTGTGTTTCCTGTTCTGCCTTTAATCTGATTGCTAGCTGAATTATGCCTTTAATTAATGGGAAAGCAATCAAGATTATTTGAACTACCTGAAAGAACTTGCAATGGATTTTATCAAGATGAAAGATAAGGAATCCATTCAAGTGTATCACACTGGAATGGCTTTAGTTCTGAAATTCCAGTTTCTGTGCAGTGCCCATCTAAATTGATGATGTGTCCCTAGTGGAAGCAACATGATGGGAGCAGTTTACTATTTCCTGTAATCTTGCCCCAGATTATTTAGTACCCTAATATTTGGCCAGGCTTCAGACTACTCTCTTGTGTCCTTTATGACTATCAGTAGCGCTTCGGATATGTCTGTCCCAGTGGGACTGGGGACCTCCAAGACTAGTTAGTCTCCAAGCCAAGGAATAGGAACCTGAGAGGAGTTTAACAAACTTAATCATATAGTGTAGGCTTTTCTCTCTACAGGAAAGCTTAGAGGAAGTTTCTCATAGCATTTGGTCTAGTCTTACTAGAATTAATGTTTAGGAGTTAGTCTTCCATGGGCAGAAGGGGGTAGGAGACCTATTAAACTTCTTGGATAACCTTTGATGTCCTGTGTATACATTTTTCAGTAGCTAGTATGCATTATGCTTGCTTTTTCAAAGGTAACTTTCTCCTCTTTCATTAACTCCTGAAGGAGTTTGTTTCTTCTGAAAGAAACAAGAAACTGAAACAGTTTGTTCTGAAAGGAAAGACAACTTCGAAAGCCATGCTCTGAAGGGGAATCTTAGTTGTTGTTAATGTGTAGCTTTCCTCTTTTTTTAGATACGTGTCTGTCTTTGCTTTTACTTCTCCTTGAACTGTTTCCAGCTGTGTTTGCCATAGTCAAAGCAGGGTAGGTGAAATCAGTATCAGAAAAGAATCTGCCAGCTTTTGTTTCCTGTCAGTGTGTTTTAATTAATCTGTAAAGTGGGAGCTCTGTGCCAAGAGGGCTTAAATAAGGCTATTGAGATGAGAACTAGTGTCCTGACTGCATCAGATAAAATGATCAGCCTCTTTAAACTGGAGGAGACCTGCCTTTTTTGTAGTCTAGAGGTTGTAATGAGTTGCTGTTTCTCCTTCAGGTGCCATATGAAACACTGAACAAACGCTTTCGAGCTGCTCAGAAGAACATCGATCGTGAAACTAGCCACGTTACCATGGTGGTGGCAGAGCTGGAGAAGACACTGAGCAGTTGTCCTGCTGTGGATTCAGTTGTTAGTCTCCTGGATGGAGTAGTTGAAAAGCTCAGTGTTCTGAAAAGAAAGGTGAGTCATGTTCTTAGCTTGTGATTGTGTTGTCTTTGCAAAGGTAATGGAGGTTGTTGTCTGCAGTGCTGTTTGCTTGGATCTTTTTTATTCAAGGTATAGGTGTTACTGGCACTGGAAAAAAGGCCTTAATGTACAGGAAACCAGCAAAACTTACTGTGTCTTGTTTCAGTGGGCTTAGGAAATATGGCTCCTAAGGGGGATTCCTTTCAGTACCTCGAGAAGAATTACAAGACAGAGAGGGAGAGACTTTTAAGCTGGTCAGATTGCAAAAGGACAAGAGGGAATGGATATAAACTGAAGGAGAGATTTAGACTGCAAATTAGAAGGAATCTTTCTTCAGAGGATGGTGAGACATTGGAACAGGTTGCCCAGTGAGGTTGTGGTTGCTCCATCCCTGGCAGTGTTCAAGGCCAGCTTGGATGTGCCCCTTGGCAACCTGGTCTAGTGGGTGGCATCCCTGCACGTGGCAGAAGGTTTGGAACTAGATCATCTTGAAGGTGCCTTCCAACCCAAAGCAGGCTATGATTCCATGATTCAGTATACCAGACCTCAGAGAGGTAAAATTCATATGTACTCACAGTCCTGAAAAGGACTTTCTTTACCCACAAAAAAAGAAATGATTTGTATCAATTCCTTCTTGTCTAATGGAAAGGTTTGTGTGCTTGCATCAATTGATCACTTGAGAAGCAAAGCCACAGTATCAGTGTTAAAGGTTGGAAGGGACCTCTAGAGATTATCTCTTGTCAGGACAGGGTCACTTAGCAGAGCAGGTTACCCAGAATGGTGTCCAGGCAGGTTTGGAATGTCTCCAAAGATAAATCTGCAGAATGTTCAGGAGTGGTAGTTGTATGCAGTGTTGAGACTTCTTTGCAGAAGTGTGACTTGTCCTGGATTGTTCCTTCAATGGTTTTTTTTATAAACACTAAACTTGCAGGTGGGGAAATTCCTAGGGACTATGACTAAAAGCATTTTAAACCAAGTTTAGCAGGATAACCTGCTTCTAGCTATTAAGCTTGAATGCTGTTGTGAAATGCAGTGAACTTTCTTGATTTTACCACATCTTTTAAAAAGGAGTTAAAAAATCTAAAGTATATAGTATTAACCATCCTTATTTTGGATGGGATTAATACTCATCCTGAGACAACATAGAACACTTGGAGAAGAATGAAAACAGCTCTGTCACCTGGCTTTAGAGGAGTGCTTCTCCAGAACTAAACAGATGAAACAAATGGTAACAGAGTCATTTCGTTAAAACTTCAATGAAATAACCAACAGATATAAATCTTGAGACTCCATTAAGTATAGGCTCAAAATACCTTGGAGGTTTGTAACATGAAAATAACACTGTCATGTATGTTGATTTGGGGTTTTCTGCTTGAGCAGGTTAGCTGGGTGTTGAAAAGCTGTTCTGCAAAAGGCTTCATAAATCTAATTGCTCTTTTCATCTTTGCTTTGAGACTTAGAGGTCTTGAAGGATATGTTTTCTTCATGTCTGTTACAGGAAAAAAAAAATCACTGCTATTTCTGAAAGAGGTGTTAGATTTTGCTTGTAGATGTGGAGTAATGATGTGGAGGAGTCAAGTTATTTACTTGTTAAAGCTTTGTTGGCTGTGGAGGTGTCTGAAGGCATTGCTGAATGTTTTGGGGGCAAGGCTCCATTTTAGTGTAATTGCTCATTTGTTTCTGACTGCCTGAAAGGCTGTGGGGAATCTTACAGCTGCTCAGAAAGAACAAAAGGCAAAAAGGAAAAAAAAAAATCTGTTTAATAGTGGAGAATTCTGAAACACAAAGGTCTTGTTTCTGCTCCAAACCCTCAACTCCCAACTGTCTTCTCTTTAATCTCTGCCCCGAGCGAAAGGATTGTTTTCTCTGGGGCCTTGGGAGCCATGTGGGATCTCTGTTTCCTCCTGTGTTTAGACAAGGAGCTCATGAACTGCTGAGATGGTCCTAATAGAACTAGATGGTTCCTTTATTTAACACTGTACTTGCTCTTTAGTTGCTTTTCAGCACAGCAAGTTTCTTGAGTTCTGAAAAGGATCCTGGGGAAATCTAGGCCTCTGTTTTTTCCCTTCTGTCTCCTGTTTAATATGCCTGTTCCCTCAAACTCTACTCATGTCCAGCAGAGCAAGTCCCAGATAGACTTGCTGCAGAGGGTTTGGAGAAGGCTCTGGAGCCTTTCTGAAGGAACTAGAAGGATAAAACAAACAAACAAACAAACAAGCCAGAGGTGTATTAAGTCCAAATACAAACCCAAGGAATGAGAAGGGACTCAGCCTTTGTGCCTGGCTGCCTTGAGATCTCCTAGTTGTACTCAGAATCATTCTTGAGGTTGCCTTCACATCTGATAATGCTCAGACACCTGTCAGGTGAAAGTGAGTTTAGGATTGAGTTAGTGTTTGCTTTCTGATTACAAAAAGACTCAGTTTATAACTTAGAATACCAGTGTCTAAACCATATGATATAAAATAAAGCTAACCACAGTAATAGAAGTAGCTCACAATTCAGTAATAAAAATATCCCAGACTATAGATGCTTACCTGAATGTTAGTAAAAGACTACCTTGTGTAGTGACCAGGGGTTTAGATACTTGAATTTGGGATCAAGGGCCAGATAGAGTCAGATTTAATTGGGGCAAATGCTTCATAGCCTTTTCCTGCACAGGTTTTAATTTATTTCACTTTGCTTTTCAAATACTGATACTTCCAGAAGAAGTCTGTAAATGAGCATGCATGGTAAAAGCAATTAGAACCAACCTGTGCTGCTAGAGCTGTTAGCCAAGGAAGCCTGGCTAGCTTCAGTACTGGAAAGGTAGCTGTGCCAGCGTGGAGTGCAAAGTGGGCTGCCAAAAGCCAGCCAGGTTATTTGGTTTGTGCTTGGCTGGCAAACCTGCATGGACTTTCAATTGTGGGCTCCCCCGTTGAAGAGAGGCAAGGAACTACTGGAGAGAGTCCAGCAGAGGCTAGGAAGGATTCTGAGTGCACTGGAGCACCTCTGGGAGGAGGAAAGGCTGAGAGCCCTGGGGCTGCTTAGCCTGGAGAAGAGCAGCTCCAGAGGGGAGCTGCTCAATGCTGAGCAAGAGCTGAAGGCTGGGGGCAAGAAGCTGGGGCCAGACTCTGCTCAGTGGTGGCCAGGGACAGGCCAAGGGGCACTGGGCACAAACTGCAACACAGGAGGTTCCACCTGAACAGGAGGAGAAACTTGTTTGTTATGAGGTTGTTGGAGCCCTGGCCCAGGCTGCCCAGAGAGGTTGTGAAGTCTCCTTGTGTGGAGAGATTCCCAAGGCAGGTGGAGGTGATCCTGGGCAAGCTGCTGTGGGTGTCCCTCCTTTAGCAGAAGGGTTGGACTAGATGATCTCCAGAGGTCCCTTCCAGCCCCTAGCATGCTGGAAGTCTGAGTCTCCTGTCGCCATAGCTGTGCAGCTCTTCAGACCTGAGCCAGAGAGTTTCAAGGCAGCCCAGCCTGAAATTGCATCACCAGTGAGATCTCCCAGATGGGATTGTCTTCTGCTTTGCTTTTACCTTAGGAAGCATATCAAAGTGCTGTCAGCTAGCTTTGAACTGGGATATATGTCTGTCATAAAATTGCCTGCTAACATTTGTGGCAGAACTAAGAAGCCATGTAACTTTCAAGGGAAGTAAGTGTAACTTGTAATTTAAAACAAAGTTGTAGGTGTGTTTTGTTGGTTAAAAAGCATCATTCTGTTTCCTCTGGATGGATTTATTTTCCTAAGTAAAGCTCCTAACAGTAGATCCATGTTTCTAGAGTAGCAGAAGTAAATAAAATAGAATTAGCAGCTTAACCAAAGTGATGATTTTGGAAAAACTACTTAAAGCTCCTTGAATGAAAGGTGCCAAGAGGGCAAATGTTTATATAATTTTCATTATTGCCTGACTGATTAAAATGGCTCCAGTGTATTAGAAGTAATGTGGCTTTACTCTGCATCACTCCTCAGAACTAATTCAGTAGGACAGCTGCTGGAGGAAGAAGCCATGCATAGGTTAGAGGTGGGAATTTGGGAGCTTCACTGCTTGAACCAGATGCTTGTAAACCTTCACAGAGCTCTTTGCAGACTGAAGTTGAGATGTTGCTGTCTGCAAGACTTCACTGCACATTAAAAACATCAAACAAGCCCAAACTTAATTGTTACATGCAAGAATATCTCAGCACTGTAGCAGCCACACCAAGACTTCAGCTCTGCCGTAGCAAGAGCTGTAGAAAGGGCAGGTGTGGGGAGTAGCTGTCCACACAAGAGAATTCTGGCTGGGTTTTTCTTTAGCAAACTGAAAAACACATAGCTCTGACTTTTTTTTATTCCCCCTTCCTGTTAATTTCTCCTTTTCAGGCAGTGGAATCCATCCAGGCTGAAGATGAAAGTGCCAAGCTCTGCAAACGGAGGATTGAGCACCTGAAGGAACACAGCAGTGACCAGCCGGCTGCTGCTAACATGTGGAAGAAGAAACGGATGGACAGGATGATGGTGGAACACCTGCTGCGCTGTGGCTACTACAACACAGCTGTCAAACTGGCCAGGCAGAGTGGCATTGAGGTGGGTAGCACTGGCCACTACCTCACTACCAAAACACTGACAGAGAAAGTTGGCAAAGAAGCTGCTTTAACCCTGTAGCAGTTGTTGTTATGTATTAACGTGCTGTTGTTACCGTTGGTTGTCTGTTGGTCTTTCTAGGCCTGAGTTTGTTCTCCTTCCTTGACATAAATTGTACTGGATTAAGTAAGTCAAAATTGAAGACAGAACTTTTACTCTCAAATGAAATGCTTTTAGAGAAACACCTGGCCCTATTAAAACTTACACCTAGTTGTCAAATGTCACGCAGAATTTCTTGTTGGATGCCTTGAGGCAGCTGATTAAGCTGTTGGTGGAGCTTCCCATCTGTCTAGCCAGTTTAGATGAGACCTGTAGGTGACTAGACTGAGCAGAACAGCATATGCTGACTGCGGGAGCAACTGTTTCATTGCATCATCCCACTATTTAATGCATGGAGAGGAAAGCTGGCTTATGCTTTGGAAAACAAATCTTGATACAATTTGGGTTTTTAGTAGCCATTGTATCTTGCATGGTCCCTAGAAACTTCTAGCTGCTTTGCGGATTTCACCATTCACTGCTCTGGATGTCACTTTCTGTTTCACTGGTTACCTAGTTGCTTTTGCTTCCCTCTCAGAATTGCTTTTGAAGTCTTTGGTGTTCATGCACCTTGGTGTAGCCTCTTGCTGCAGAGCAAGGAATCCACACTGGTCCTCTGACAGCTTCAAGGACATGAAAACTGATTCTTTAAGAGGGTGTTGTTTATTTAGAGAAATCGTGTCTGACTCATTTTTGGTGCCATTTGGTATCTGATTCTCAGTGGTTCTTGAATCTTGAAGTCCTTTTGATACTCTTGATTCCAGCAGTTACACATCTCCTTTGGTTCAAATCTTTCTCCTGTGAAGATGTGGAGAGTTTGGTTGTATTACTTGACTTGACTACTTTGCCTTTCTTAGGTGACACAGTTGAACACCCCTCTGAGGGAAGAGATGTTACTGCTGTTAAATCATAGGATATGGACCTGTTCTGTTGTACAAAGAGCACATGTCTGTTACTCTTTGGCTGCTTTACCACCCTGACCCTGTTCAACCAGCAGTGATTTCAGCAAATGCCAAAAAGGAAATGGCAAGTAGAGGTTGAATGGAAGAGAGAAGTGAGTTACAAACTAGAAATACTAATTAGTCTTGAGGAAACTCACTGAGGAGGCTGCTGTGCCTCACTGGAGATAATGCATATGAATCAAGAACACCCAAGACAATTATTCTGGGATCATTGTAGCTGGATGGTCAGCAGCTTTTCCACTTCTGGTAGAGGTTTCCCCTCTGTTTTGAGTAGGAGCTCATCTGCTGCTGAATCATCATGTTCCTGTACCTACCAGGTCTGCTGAAAGAGCACTATGGAAATATTTTCCTTTTCCAAGCAAGTTCTATTCTGCCTGCTGAAGTCATGCTCAGCATTGCTTCAGATGTGAGCCTGGAAGTCCAAGCCCACGTGGCATGAAGTGTTGCACTGGGGAAGCCTTAAACCTTTTCCTTTTGTTTGCTGGAGAGAAACCTGTGTGTTCAAAATGCTCAATCAGTTGACTTAACTTCTGCCTTCAAGCCTAAGTATTTGTAGTTGCATAATTTCAACATAACTTGAGTAACACAGAACTCAGCTGCACCTGCTGAGTGCACTGAGGCCACATTTCTTCTGCTTTGCTCAAAGGATGCATTTTACTCAACATTGAAGTTTGCCTTTTGGCTAAGTGAGGATAGGATTCCCTCTATCTCTCATCAGTGTACTCAGGTTTTCTTCCTAGGTGGTGATACTCTGAACAGCTTTTACAGTGGGAAGATACTGAGACTTGATTGTTAGAGATGATTTGTGGTTTTGCTAGTTTAATTAGACAACTTCTTTTCCTATTGCTTCCTTTCTTGCTGAAGGATATGAGCATTGACATGTTCTCTAATGCTTACTAATGTGCCTTTGCTATGGAGATTACAAAATATCTTGGTGTTCTTCTCTCATCCAAAGTAATCTCTTTACTCAACTGTAATTCTTTTCCCCACCACTTCAGGGCTCAGAAGCACATGACTCTAAATGAGTCTGGTCATGTCTGCTACCTGGCTTCTTTGTGATACATCAAGACAGTGTTACCACTGGGTAGACTAAATAGGAGCATGAAAAAAGGTGGGGGCATCTGCTTGACTTGTCCCTCAAGTCAGAGGTGAGGCTGGTGGACAAGCTGAGCATGACCCAGCAATGCACTCATGTAGCAAGGAAGGCTCAGCAGCACTCTGTTGCATTGGGATGAGCATCTCCAGCAGAAGAGTGCTTCTGGGCTCCCCAGCAGACAGGGGTGTGGAATCTCCTTGTATTGAAGATGCTCAAGGTCAGGCAATGCAGGCAAGCTCCTAAGGAACCTGTTGCAGATGACCCAACTTTGAGCAAGGGGACTGCACAACCTGCAGAGGTCCTAATTCCAACCAGTCTGTGCTTGTTTGTATCACTGCAGGCCAAACAGCTAAAAGTGCCCTTTGCTGCTGTTTGGAAAGGCTCTTTCCAGTTCAGCTGTAGCTTGTGGATCTAGATTCAGCATCTTTCAGTAGCTGTTAGACCAGTCTTGGGAACAAGTCTCAACCTGCTTCAGTTCTTTTTGTGACTTCTGAATGCTGAGACCTGCAGAGCTACTCAAGTACTCGATGGGTGGAAAGAGTTGAGACCAAAAGCAAGCCATGAAATCATTCCTGTTTGCCAATACCACCCAGCAGGCAGATTGCTCCAAGATTGACTCTGCACCATAGTGTCCAATCCTAGTAGTTATTGATGGGCTGTGACATATTCTAGGCTGCTTTCTGAATCAAGTGGGATATTCTCTTCTCCTTGTCATGGAGGACAAGCACTTCAGAGCTGTGGTTGTAAACTAGGAAGCTAACAGCTGTGAAAAGAAATGTTGCATGTGGAATGTTACAGAGAAGTCTTAAGTATTTGAGTTATGAACTAGCTCAAGTTAGAAGGATTTCTGGCTTGTGGCATATATAAAGCTTTCTGGCAGTATAAGAAATAAAGTACAGACATGTAATATGTGTCTTTATAACAAATGAAGTCATGCTGCTTGGGAAAGTAAACCAAAATGTGAGTAGTACTAAAATGAGCTGACAGCCAAGGACAGAAAAGTCACATTGGTGCCAAAGTAAATACTGAGGGGAGGAGATTCTATTCTGGGGGTTTTTTTCTTGCTATCTTCTGGCTCCCTAATGATGTGAAAAACAGTTTGGGTTGCAGATAGAAACTAGATCTTAAGTTTTTGTTATTGCATACAAATGAGGCTCATCAGTATCAGTTTATTCAACTTAATAATCTTATTTTTACTCTGTTATGACCTTGGAGTGTCACACCAACATAGAAATACTGATTTTCATCTGGAGCTTGCTATCCTCAGCTAGCTGGCACGTGTTGTATCTTAAACTTTGCTCTTATCTGTTCTGCTGCATTAGATGCTGTCTCCTTTCTGTGCCATCAGCTGGTAGGCAGCTCTAGTTACTGTGTTCCAGCAGGAAGCTGGTTGCTCTTCATAGACAAGTTTTATGCTTGGGTTAGGCATGTAGTGCCTTGTTTGCTGTTCCTAGAGGTGCCTGTTTTCTAAGATTCATGCTTTTTCTAGGCCCTTTTTAATAGACAATGAAGGAAAACAACCCACCCTATGTAAAGCATCCTTCTGTTCTCTGCTTAATTAGGTAAAGACCAGTGCTATTTTCTGCTATGAATGAAAGCAAAGCCAGATTCTGAAGCTGCCAGTCTCCTTACATGCTGAAAATCCTCTCCTTGCTTGGTTTGTTTTAGTAAAGGAATGTGTCCTGGCCTGAAGGCTCATACTGTACGGAAGTCGTACAAGTGGCATGAAGAATAGCCCAAATTTAAACTGTGTGTTAGGGCAGGGAGAAAATGATTTGGAAATCTATAAAGCACTGAGGGACAGACCTGCTACACTCCTGGGGAGGGTGAGCAGTGACATTATAAGGTTAAAGGTATAAGACAACTTCTGAGTTGAAATAACTCCTTTTAAATAGCTTAAAACTGGATAACTTGAGCTTTGATGGTGGATTATGCAGGCCAAGCCAAGTTTTGCAAATGAATGTTCTTAGATCATGAATGAAGTAGGTGCATCATCCTTCAAAGACACTTTTCTAACCATTTCCATTCACACCACAGTCAGCTTTTTGCTTCTGAGACTTGGGGGTGTAGGGGGGGATTGAGTATTCCATGGACTTCAAATGATTTGTCCAGACATGTGACTGTTGTAACCATTCCAAGGGCTTCTTGACACTTCAGGGACTGTAAAACTCATTGACAGCAGTCCTAAAAAGAGAAGTTTTCTTGAAGTGAGAGTTCAGATCTTCAGACTTTGTCCATGGCTTCCTTCTTGAGCAGAACTCTGAAATCTGTGGTGACAGTTCCCCCCTGGAGAATATCAAAACAGGGCAGATGTTTGCAAAGCTTACTCTGAAAATATTCCACTGCCTTTCAAACCTCTGTAATAAATACATGAAAAAGAATAAATTGATTAGTGTAAATGAAAGGAATAAGAGCCACTGAAAAGAGCTGATTATCCTGTTCTCAACCCCAAAGTTAAAGGTTCTTTGCTTGCTTTAAAGTGTTCCTCAACACTGGGAGATGAATCCTCCAGCTAAGCCCTCAGCAGAAGGCTGCTGAATGATGGCTTTGTTATAGGATAAAATCTCCCTGAAGGTGCCATTTTGGAGGTCATCCTTTTCCTAAATAACTGTTCCTACTAATGAGTCTCTCAAAGAAAAGGATAAGGGAATTGAAAATGATCTGTGTAAATCTAGGAGGAGAGGCAGAGTCTAAACTGTATTTTTATAGTTTATTTAAGAGCTTTGAATCAGTAAACTTAATGCTGCAGTGTGGTGGGTGTCAGTAATGGTATTGCTTCAGTAAGAAATTCATGTGAGTGTTTAGAAGAGGTTAAGTTTGAGTGAAGGAAGCCATATGATGTAAACATTAAAAGCTGAAGAAGTGTTTCTCTTCATCATAATCCCACTGTAGCCTTAAATCTTCCATGTTAAGACATGTAGGCCAAAAATGGCTTGTAGGCAAGCACAAGTATGTATTAAAGTAATTAATCAGAGCAGCTTTATATTCAAAACACTTCAGTTTTAAATAGGTAAATAATGTTTAGCATAATGCTTGAATGTTTTCTTTGCTTCACTGTCATGCAGAGCAGAGATAAACTGACTTTTCAAATGGAAGCTGAATGGCCAAAGGTGTCTTTTGTCTGGAGATCTTGCATTGTTCTTCTCTGGTTTCCTGCTTGTACACTAGAGATGTTTGACAGAACTACTTACGAAAGAGCTCCTGAACTGGAGAACTGGCTTCAGTTCTGGGCTCCTCAGGACAAGAGTCATGGAGCTCCTGGAGGGAGTCCAGCAGAGAGCTCCAAAGATGCTGAGGGGCTGGAGCATCTCCCTTGGGAGGAAAGGCTGAGGGAGCTGGGCTTGGGTAGCCTGCAGAAGAGGAGGCTGAGAGGAGACCTGGTCAGTGGAGAGAAGGATCTGCAGGGAGGGTGTCAGGAGGATGGAGCCAGGCTCTTCTCCATGATGGCAAGCAATAGGGCATGAGGGATCAGGCACAAACTGGAAGAGAGGAAGTTCCACCTAAAGGTGAAGAAGAATTTCTTTGCTGTGAGGGTGCCAGAGCCCTGGCCCAGGTTACCCAGAGAGGTTGTGGAGTCTCCTTCCCTGGAGAGGAGACCCAATCCTGAGTGCAGTGCTGTGGAGGGCCATGCTAGAGCAGGGATGTTGGCCTAGATGACCTCTGGTGATCCCTTCCAACCTGAACCATTCTGTGATTCCATGCCTTATTTAAAGGTGCCAGGTTATTAACTTGTGCCTGTTTTGAGTTCCCTTCAAACTGCTAGACTACAGAGGAGCAGCTAGGAAACTCCTTGAACTGTGATTTGGCTGTTCTCAGTGTAGGCATGGCAACTTGCACTAGCTTGCTCTAATCGATGTCTGAGTGTGTTCATCTGAATTTCCAAGTGCTGTAACTCCTCAGCAGCCTTACATCTGCACTTTGTCTCAAGCATCTTTGGGAATTAGAGCTATGTAAATGTGAACTAGTCAAGTCTGATGCAGAATACCAGACTCTCTCATTCCAAATCATTTGACACTTCAAAAGCCAACAACATGAAGCGTGCTGTGTCTGTTTTTGCAGTCCTTTTAGTCAAAATGGGTTACCTACAGTGTATCAGAACAGCTAATTTATTACAAAATGCTTACTCTGGAAGGCTAGAAAGACTCTGGAGCTGGAGTTTTATCTCAAGGGAGGGTGGTGGTATCACCTGTAGATTGCCTAGCTAGAGAAGAGGTTTGGTTCAGTTTATGCCTCTGAGATTTTCCTTATTATACACCTTCTGCCAGAAATTCCTTCCCAATCTGAATGCTCCTTTCCATTTAACACTGTCTTTTATTGCTATAGCAGGTTAGAGGAGTTTGGGCTTTGTGAATGTGTAGCTGCTTGGATAAAAGCTGCAGCATTGATGCTCAGTTGGCAAAGGTTTAGTTGTTTTTTCCTCTCCTAGAAGAGGCTACAACAGCAAATGGCCAAGGTACTGCTATAGATCAGAGGCTTTTCCCCCCCTCCCAGCCCAATGATGCATCTTAAGCTCTTTGTCACATTCCTCTAGCATAGTCATTTATTACTGTGCTTACCATGGGCTAATGTATTGCTGGATAAGGTGCAGCCATTTGCTGAGCCACAAAAACTGCTGAGGCAGGAGCAGAGGATGTGTTGGGAAAACAGCTTGTTAATAACCAGCCTAAAAGTGCTAGCTGCAAGTGTGAGGCTCTCCCAAAATGGATGAGGAAAAGCAGATGGATGAAGCAGTTCTCTCTTTGCCTCTGGAGCAGTCAGTGCCAGAATATGGAGAGCTTTAGTGGCCACACCTTAGGAAAGCTGTTAGAGAAACAAGAGGAGGTGATTGGACAATGTCAGGAGGTAGTTGGGTTTGTTAGATGTGAGAGCATAAATTAGGACCTTCATAACCTAGTGCAGAGATGTTTAGGGAGGAAATGGTGCCATGGAATTAGAAGACAGGAAGAAATCAGGCAGAGAAGGTTAGAGTCACTAGAACCAAGTACCAGAAGTAGTACCAGCATCCCCTCATGGTAAAAACAGTCTTCTGAGAGGTAATCTAAGTCTTTCAGAAGTAAGCAGGTGAAATGAAGAGATCTGTGCTCTACAGAGGGTATGGGAGATGCTCTCCTGTGAATGCTTGACTGTGTCCGCCATGGGATGCTGTGCTTGCTTTGTGAGCAACAACTTTGCTGGCTCTTGTGTGGATGGAGCTGGGCTTTGGCTGGCTGCTTTTTATCCTAACAGCTGGCTCTGCAGCTGGCTTCTGAGTAGGACATTCCCTCAAATTACTTGATTTTCTCTGTAATCCTGTTAATATGTAGCATTCTAACACCTAATGGTAGCCTGATGAACATCAGACATTATTTTATGAGCAGAGAGTAAGGAGGCTTCTTTAGGCCTGGTGTGAATTGATCTCCAGTCACTGCTGGTGCTGTTTTGTCACCACCTATGCCATTGTTCCCTTAGTAATTTCTTTCCCTTCAATCTCAAGGCAAATTTATACATCTCAGTTTCTAAATACTTTCACTCTGAAGAAACTGTCACCAGCAGCCTTTCCTTCCTTCCCTTGTATAGGAGTGGAGGATTTGGGTGGTGGTCTCAAGTCCTCCTCAAAGCTTATTGCACTGGTTTTCACCTGCACCTCACTTTCTTCTTTCTGCAGGTTTTCAAGCAGGCAGTGTTCCTATGGTGGCTTCCAGCCCTCTTGCTCCTGCCAACTGTTGTTCTTTTTGCTGTTTCCCCACTGCAGATCTGTGCTAACCTCTTTCTTTCTCCCCAAATGATCCTCTGCTCTAGCTTGTAGCTCCTTGTCTCTGCCTTCTTCCTGTGTTGTGTGCCAGGCATGGCATCTAGCTGATCCCTGAATTTGCTGTGAATTCATCAGAGGACACTTGAACAAGTTAATATAGAAGACTAGTTTGACCTTTTTGTTTGTAACTGTTCTAGAGAACTCAATGATACTGAAGGCTGTGTCCTAAGTTGAGGGTATGTAGCTCAGTCTGTGAGTGTTCACTGAGAGCTTGACACAGCAGTTTTCAAGTTACTGCTTTAGAGTGATCTAAGTGTTTGGTGTATTTAGCAACATAGAATCATTAAGGTTGGAAAAGACCTCTAAGATCACTGAGTCCAACTGTCAACCTGGCACTGTTCTGTCCACCACTAAACCATGTTGCCAACTGCCACATCTACACTTTTTCTGAACCCCTCCAGGGATGGTGACTCCACCACTGCCCTGGGCAGCCTGGGCCAATGCCTAACCCCTCTGGCAGGGAAGAAAGTTCTTCTAATACCCAACCTGAACCTCCCCTGGCACAACTTGAAACCATTTTCTCTTGGCCTATTAGTTGGCCAACCTCCACCTCACTCCAGACTCCTTTCAGGTAGCTGTAGAGAGTGAGGTGGTCTCCCCTGAGCCTCCTTCTCCAGCCTAACCAACCCCAGTTCCCTCAGCTGCTCCTCACAACGCTTGTGCTCTAGACCCTGCAGCACCTTCCTTGCCCTTCTCTGGCCACACTCCAGCACCTCAATGTCCTTCTTGGAGTGAGGGGCCTAAAACTGACCCCAGGATTTGAGACAAGTAGTTTAAATGACTGCTTCCCATCCTACTGAATGCCCAAGTGCATCAGCAGAGCCTTTTTAACTAGGAAGGTGGTGCTAGATGCATGCATGTATGGATAGGCAATCTCATTAATGGCTGGCAGCAAGCCACTGAGAGCTTGAGGCACTGTGGCCTATTTTCCATTTCATATAGATGCTAGTAAGCAATTAAAAATAATTTGCATATTCAACAAATACATAAATAACTGCTTAGGATATTTGAAATCACCTATTTTAGACAACAAATACCCTGTTTTGTGGCTGTTGGGGTTTTCCCCCAAGGGAGCTTGCTTTTCTGTGAAATGCTCCCTTTTTCCTTCCCTTTTTTATGACCTTATCTGAACCTCACTGATCTTTTTTGAAGAGTTATCTCCTTTTGAGGAGAGCTCACAGAGGATTGGAAAATAGCAAGTGTTGTATGTTTCAGTTCTTGTTTCCCTTTGGATTTGAGCTTCACATGTCATATGTGAAATGTTCTGGGGTTTATTGAAAGGCATAAATGTTCATCTGAATGATGAGGGATGATTTTCATGCCTCCCTTCTGACAGCTTTCCAGCCTGGGGGCTGGAGATGTCATAAAACAAAAGTACTTCAACTCAGGTCCAGAGTGGAGCCTGCTGGAGAGCAATGACTTGACCTGGCTGCTCCAAAGTTTCAAATGCTACCTAAATTAAAGCCCTCACATGAACACTAGGTAAATTTTGAGCAAAAGCTCTGTTGCCACTGGAGAAATGAAGCTTTTGTTCTTTTAAAGGCCTTTTTTGACCTAAGATCAAATGCAGAGTTGGTATTTTATTGTAGCTGATGATGAAATGGAGGAGCAGTTTCCCTGGGGAATTTAGAGCCACACATCTGGATCTGAAACTACAGTGAAGAGGTAGGGTTTTATACTTGGGAGGGGGCTAGTTAAAACACTGATATACTAAAGAAACAAGGTCATTACTGACTCTGTAGTTGTGAGTAGTTATTTACTATTTACCTGTTGTGAAGCAGAAACTCTACCTCTCATGCTAATCTGTGAAACTAAGGAATGATGATCATTTAGAACCACAGAATCTCCTCAGCTGGGAAGGACCCTCAAGGATCATCATGTCTACCTCTTGTGTTTGCACAGGACAACCCCAAAAGCCACCCCATGGATCTTAGGGCATTGTCCAAATGCTTCTGGAATTCCAGGAGGGTTGGTGCCATGCCTGCATCCCTGGGAAGCCTGTTCCAGTGCTCCACCACTCTGAGGGAAATTTTAAGTGGGAAAATTAGTTCCCTTGATGGCTAGTTCCAGTGTAAAGCTGTTTCCCTTCATTTACTACAACACAAAGTTGGAAGAAGGCTTTTGCATGTGTGCTGGTGTCTCAGTAGAAAGTTGGAGGTTGAAGGGGTTACTTCTAGTATGAGATGGAAGCCAAACTCCTGAGTGCAGTTCCTGCTGTAGAGCTTAGGTCTCTAGCTTGGACTGCTGAAGTGAAGTCAGCTTGTAGTGAAGTGGATGAAGTTTGCTGGAGGCTTTTTAGAATCACAGAGTTCTGTGGGAGTACTTGAGCATGTTATCAGCAAGACTCTGCTTTTTGTATTTGCTTGCTTCTTGTAACTGCAGGAACCACAACTGCTTTGTTTTCCAATTGACTGCTGAATTCTGATTTTTGGAAGGTCTTAAAGTTAGACTTTGGTTAGGCTTAAATTGAAGGCAGTCCACATTATGAGATATCATTGCCAGTTTCTCACTTGCCTCACAGCTTTGTCACAGACATAGCTGTGCTTCATTTCAAGTTCATGTGAAGCTAAACCAGCCACCAGTTCAATAACCTTACTCCCTTAATATGCAGCTTTTCATTATTTCATAGCTGTTATTCTTCATCTAACCTTTGCTGTATTTCTGTGACTCACTTTTCCTTCCTTCCTGTGGCACAGGCATGTCAGTTCATTACCTTCTGAGCCCACTGCCATTTCTCTTACTTCTGGTGTCTGAAACCAGTGTTCATGACAAAGCAGTTACTCCAGGACTGGAACTCTCACAGCCTGCTTCCCTCTGGTTTCTCCTATAGCTGATGGAAGCTTTCTTCTGAATTTGGCCCTTGTCAACTCCTGGCTCACACTGACTAGACTCCAGATAATGCCCAAAGGAGGGGACCTGCATGTACCTGCTTGAGATGCTCTTGCTAAGAACCCATCTCAGCAAATGGCTATGCCATAGAGGGCTAGGGCTCTTCTGTTGGCCAGGAATATCTCTCTAGCAGTAATCATCATAAAGGAATCTTTCTTCATCTTACTTTATACCTTCATAATTGGAGCTCTGTTGCAGAATCCTAGGGTTGGTAACCTCCCTCCCTGGAGGCACTTTTCACCTAAAGAAGCAGTGATATTTTAAAAGCTATATATATGGAAATCAGGCAGAGCACAGGGTGGTGGAGAAATGTACTCTTTGTTTAAATAAGTCTCTCTGGTTTCACTTAAGTGTCTCAAGCCTTCATGAGCAGTTTGCTCTAATAAATGTTCTTTTCCTCTGAAGTTTGCACCACTGTAATAGAATTAAATTGTCATTTTATGATAAAGTTCAGCCAGTGCTTAGTTCCCCTTCTGATACCTGGTTGGTGACCAAATAGAAGGGAAAATTAAGTTGCCTTTAGGCCAATATTTAAGTAGAAATGATAACATCTAGGTGGTACTTCCTTGGTTGTACTAGAAGGAAGTAAAATGCTTATGCTGTCTTCCTTCTCTTTAGTGTCTGGATAACTGTCAGTAATGCTTTTGGGCAGACTCCTTCTTGAGCCACTTGAAACTATTTTTCAGTACCATCTTAGAAGCCTAACAAAAGGCAAGTGTGGGGTTAGATTTGCCACCCAACATCAGGTGTTCTGCATTTGTAAGCAAGAGAAGGCAAGGTAGGGAATTGAGGCTAAATGATGATGGGATGGACAGGAGGCTGGGAAGTCTGGGCCATGACTTCTGGTTTGATAGCAACACTGAAACAACCTGTGTGCAGGGCAAGGGTCTCCTGTGCTTCTGCAGTACTGGAAGTATTGCAGATGCTGGAAATTGTGAACTGAAGTCTTGAGAGTGTTGCAAAAGATGGGCATGAAAGGCTTTAGAATTGCTTTTTCATTGTATATGCAGTCAGAAAACACTGGCCATGATGCTGGATGCTGTGGCAGCTGGAGGGGGGAGTGGGTGGCAAGAGATTTCTTGCTTCAGCTTCTCCACCTGCAGAACTGGTGCCAATATTTCTCCCAAACTGCCTGTGTGCATTCACTCAATTTTATATGTAAACAAATGAGGTAAGAGAGGCTTTTTATAACAGCATATTAAATCTTAATGCTCTTTGGGGAACTGAGAGAAACAGCTTTTCTATATGCTCTGCAGCTCTGAAATGGAGAATACCTTCAGGTTGGGAGCTGACCTGAACATGAGCTACTTCCAGCTGCTAATGCTGGGAGCTGGTTCCCATCCATCCAGGATGGACCAGACAAGTTGTTCTGCAGTACTGGAAGAGCTGTGCTGCTTTTGATGAAGGCAAACAATCCTCTGATGCTCTTTTTCTCCTGTTTCCTTAGTCCTGGCTAATGAAAGGCACCATGGCTATTTCTTTCCCTACACATGGATTTCTGGTTGTTGGGTTTTTTTTTTTCCACTGTTCCCTTACTTTCCACCTAGTTAGCAGAGAAGAAAATCCTATTTATTGATGCAATTTAAATGGGATTGTTAGTTCTGAAAGGAACTCTTCAGTTAAAAATGTTGCTTTCTGGATACAGACTGTCTCTTTAAGAGGACTGCTGCCAGACTTTGACTTCTTTTGGCAACTGCAACTCTAATTAACTTTTCTGTATCAAACAGAACCTTTTTCCCCTTGAAAATTGCAAAAGGAATGTTGGATTTCTCTTTTTATGGAAGAGTTCTGCCTGCCTCTGCAACAGCTACAACCCTTTTGCTCCTAGTTGAGGGTTTCTCTACAGCCACCTGATGGATAAATGCATATAGGGGAGATTCTGAGTAGCTCCTTGACTTGAAACAAATGCTGCCTTTAATGCTGTTTTTTTAAATACCACTTTTTCATGATGAAGCTTAAACTGTAAGAAGCTAACAGGTTAGGTGAGAGCAGTGATGTGTTGTCCTCTGCCTAGCATATCCAGTCTTTTTTAATGAGCAGTGGGAGAAAATGCTTTTTTTTTAATTTGGTGTAAAAGCAAATGCTGTTCAGGAAGAGGACAAACAGCTCAAAGAAGCTTGAGGAGATGGATGGTGATGTTCTGATTTTCAACTCAAGATTGAATTGTCTTTCCACTCAGCAGCTATGCAGACAAATATGCAAGCAAGATCATGGAGGTGGTTGGGTTCCATATCAAATGATTTGCTCAGCTGAGTTAGAGAGGCAAGAGGGAGCTTTGGGGTCACCATTGTGTCATGCAGTTGGACTTGATCAGAATATCATGAGAACAGCTTTGGACTGCCAAACAGCAAGATTATTGTCATGTTCTTGTAAGACAACTTCAAAAAGGATTTTTTTTGTGGAGTAGGTTAGCATTCTTATAGTCCAGGAAGAGGAGGCTCAGGGGAGACCTTATTTTTCTCTACAACTACCTGAAAGAAGCTTGGAACCAGATGGGGCTTGGTCTCTTCTCCTGGGTTACTGGTGAGAGGACAAGGAAATGGCCTCAAGTTGCACCAGGGGAGGTTCAGATGGGATATTAGGAAAAATGTCTTCCCAGAAAGAGTTAGGCACTGGCCCAGACTGCCCAGGAAAGTGGTGGGGTCACCATCCCCAAAGGGGTTTGTGGAGCTGTGGTGCTTAGGGCTATGGTTTAGTGCCGTGGTGGTGCTAGGTTGATGATTGGACTTTATGATCCTAGAGGTCTTTTCCAGCCTTAATTCTGTGATTCTGATTTGCCACCACATTGATAAAATATTTGTTTATCTTGAAGGGGATGGGAGGAGTCACTGAAAGCCTGGATTTTGTTCTGTAAAGTTGGAACTGCTTTAGCTCTGCCTTGGCTGGGTCTGATCCCACTAGAGCTGGGTGAGACTCTGGCTTTTGGCAGTGCTATGGTGGTTTTGTTGCTGGGGTCGTACAGTCTATAAAAGGTAGTTTAAACATCAGCTCTCCTTAATGGTTTGGTTTTCAACTCCCCATCAAGTCAGAGAAAGCTTTAGCAGAAGCTGCAGCTTGTGCTAAATGCAGGTAGCCTGGGTCCATCTTTGTAAATAACCATTCTCACAGACCTAAACATGATCTGGTCCTTTTTTTTTCCTGCTAGTGTTAGACTTCTGGCATTTCATTAGCCACTTTTTCCTTCTATTTATTAGATGTGTGATATGCTTGATGCTACTGCTGGTTTTTCTGTCTCTCAGGGAGGCCTAAATTTTAGGACTAGGTATATTCAGCTGTTCTAACAGCTGCAAATGTCATCTGTTTCTCAGAGTGGTTTTGGTTCACAGCCAGAGGTCTCGAGAACAAAGTCTTCTGTGCCTCTGTACCCAGTTCTGTTGGAGAGTGGGTTGTTCTGTAAAGTGTCAGTACAACTGAACAAGACTTGCTTTCCTTTTTGTCTTTGAAGGACTTGGTAAATATTGAGATGTTTTTGACTGCTAAAGAAGTGGAAGAGTCATTGGAAAGACAAGAGACTATGACTTGCTTGGCTTGGTGTCACGATAACAAATCCAGGCTCAGGAAAATGAAGGTAAGAAAATACAATCTCTTATGTTTCAATTGTTCTCTAAATGTTTTCTGAGCTACTTGGGCATCTGATGTGGTCAGTTTGGTTTACATTATAGATCTTGAATGAGGCCCTGTGTATAAATAAGACCAGGAAGTACAAAGCTCTTGTTTCAAGAAGGTGTGTGTAGCTGGAGCTCAACTAGCTCATACAAATGCCAAAGCTGAACCTGAGTGCTGGGTCACCTTATGGAGAAAAGGTTTTGCAACAGATTGTACTCAAATCAATAATATTCAGCTGGATTTAGAGTGATTTACAAATGCCTAGATGCAGAGGAGCCTTGAGGCATCTGAAATTTGCCTCCTGTTGAGACTATAACTCCATGTATACATGAAGGTATCTTAAGAGTGAGAGTAGGCAACCTGTGCCTTCAGGCACTGAGAGAAATTCCATCCCAGCTTTTCTCTTGGTATTGAAGCAACATAAAACTTGAGTAAAGAACTACCTTTCTTTGAGAAACTACTCTTGAGAAGTGTTTCTTTGACACAGTAAGGCCATGGAACAGCCTGTCCTGCACATGCTGTAAACCTCCTCCTCTGCAGTGGGTTTCCATTTCCTTGTCTCTTCAGTTGTGCATTTCACCCCATGCTGTAATCTTGCAGAAATCTCTTGTTAACTGATCTTAACCTAAACCCCTGCCTCCCTCAAAGATGTTTGTCTGATTTTTTTTCTCAACTAAGCTCTTTCTTTTAACCAAAGATGTTTGAGTGCACTTAATGCTAAGCAAAGAGTGACATTTTCTGTCACTCAGGGGCAGCCAAATAAGAATGAACCAAAGATGGGATGCAAAAGTGATTACTCTAAAGAAAATGATGATCTTGTTATAGAAACCATTAAAGGAAAACCAGAATTGCTATGTAAACACTGCTGCATAATTCTGCTTCAAAATCCCCCTGGTGTACTCTGAATATGGTAACTAAGCTCAGAAAGAAAATCTGAATGTCTTAGTCCTTTTATCACTAATCTTTAACAAATAAAGAAGGAAAAATCTTTCCCATCCCTCTTTTTGGAAAAGAATAACAACAAAAATCTATTTCTGCAATCCCTACTCTTTTTTTCTTGTTGAAAAACAGAGCTGAGGCTGTGAGAGTTCAGAGTTGGAAGAAGAGAAATGGCTGTGCTTCTTTGTGGAGCACAACTAAACCTTTCTTCTCTTTCTGGTTGCTTAGCCTCTCAGCAATAGCAGTGTTGTAAAATCCACCTCCTTCATGCATTAAGCCTCATCTAAAAAATGAAATCATCTTGAACTGGGAGTCTTTATGAGCTCTCTTAAACCCTTGTGGACTTGGTGGAAGGTATAGAAAGGTGACTGGATGCATCAGCTCATTGTCTAGGACTCTGCTAGTTAACACTTCTCTGCAGAACCCACACGGTGATTGACTTGCAGCTTACTTGAAGATGGATCAAAACAAGCTCTAAAGATTGTTTTGGGCTGTGGTTTATTTTGCTTTGGAAACATTTCAGTGGGATACTAAGGCCTAGGATTTAGCATCATTTTGATCAGTTTTATAGTAGAAAGGAACTTGGCTAAAATTCTGAATGAGGGTTTTGTGTAGGTTGGAATTGAACAATCCAAGCTATTTTGAATAGTCCTAGCTGAAATTTTCAAGTAAGTGATTTTTAGTCTCTGCTAGATCCTTCCTTAAGTACAGAGGAATACCTCATTGGAAAATAAATCCTTTTTATTCCTCCAACAGGTATGCTTTAGTATGTGACAGAATGTATTGGGTTTAGATTCAAATGGCTTACACTTAAATCATAAAAGCAGCAGTCACTGCAGTGTGTGCATGAAGTCACCCAAGCAGTTAAGTGATACAGATTTGGAGTTGCTCAGATCCCTACTGAAGTCAGAGGAATTTGGATTTTCTTGTGCTGATGGACAATAAACAAAAAGCAGCTATTGACTAGAAGCATGGGGGAAGAGAAAAACCATTTTCTGAAGGTTCAGAGGACTTGGGGTGTTGATTGTTTTCTTAAGGTGCTAAAACCCTTGACTGTGTCCCTATCAAGAAGCATAATGACTTGCTCTTTTATGGAGGGAGAATCATTTTTCCTCCACATATTCAAAGGGGTTTTATAGATTTTTTTTTT
>VWZX01000276.1:201283-280638 GCA_013399015.1 Galbula dea | reverse complement strand
TGGAATGTGATTTAAAAGGACACTGTCAACTTCTGTAGGCTTCAGATTTGATCTTCTTCCAAAATGCCACTTGATTTTGTTGCTTGGGCTTTTTTCCCAGTAAGATTTTTAGATGTTTGATAAGAAGATGGGGCCCTGGGCAACCTGATCTAGTGGATGGTGTCCCTGCCAGGCAGGGGGGTTGGAACCAGATGATCTTTGAGGTCCCTTCCAACTCTGACAATCCTATGATCCTATGGGTGAGATAGAAGTTTGAGGGAAGGGAAGGAGAAGATTGCAGCAACCTCAGCTCTGTGCTGGTGTTTGTTAATACTGGAGACTTTGGAAAGAGTGTTCAAAGATTTGTTTCTGCCTTGCAGTCTTCTGGGTAGTCTCTTGTCTAAATCCTCACATAGCCCCAAACTTGTGTTGAATCTCCTGCTCTAAAGTAATATAAAGAAACCACTTGTTCCTCTCCCTTGCATCTCAGGTAAAGATGCTTTCAGTCATTAGAGGAAAGAAAAGTTCATCCCTGCTCAATACTGAAGGTTAGGGGGAGGCAAGAAGAGGAGGTTTTGGTTTGCTTGTAGGGAATTCTGTGCTGATGTCTTGTCCCTAAAGTCAGCATTTCAACTTTTTCTTTTCACCTGAAAGCAAGTAAAGGAGGTTGCATGTTATGAAGATTCTGGGGTTTTGTTGTGCATGCCTAGTGCTTCACATTCTGTTCAGTGCAGTTCTGGCACCATCTAAAACCCTGTCTTGTCTTTAATCTCAGAGCTGTCTGGAGTTCAGCCTAAGGATTCAGGAGTTCATCGAGCTCATTCGCCAGAACAAGAGACTGGATGCTGTCAGGTAGGAAATGAGGATGTTTACCAAAGCATTTCCTGGTCAAGATGATACTCTGTTTCATTGGAAACTTGGGACTACCCAGAGGCCCCACTGCTGTAAAGGATCTGGCCAGGTTTTGTGATCAGTCTCTGGATTTAAGCTGAGGTTGAGTGCTTTGAAAGGTAAGGTGTCCACAGATGCACATGTTAAACCTTGCTGAAACTGTCATCTCACTCCTCAAAATCAAGGTTTGGAACATGAATCTGTTCTATCAAACCATTCTATTTTTCAGTGGCATATGATGTCATGAACATAGTTACTCTTAACTCACTTTAAAGAGGTACTGCTAGCTTCTCATTGGAACTCATCCCAGTTTTAATCCCAAGGTTAAAGAAACACCCAGCTGAAGCTTAACACTTCTTCTGACTGAATTCTCTTCTGCTTTACTACTTGTAATAAATTCCACAAGTCATGTTGTAGGCTAGGGTCACCTTTTGGACTCAATGCAACCAACTCAATCACCATTCTCACCTCTTTTGAGCTAGTTCAGTGGGGACTGCTTTGAGAAGCAAGTGACACTGCTCAAGGTCATGTGAATCAGTAACAGAACCAGAGTCAGACCTGACCACTTCCTGCCTTCAACCACCAGAAAGATTTTTCTGGCAATGCTTATGCCAGCACATGAAGCAATTTGGGCTTTTTTTTAAGTTGTCCTGACTGAAGGAGTTGGAATAATGTTCCAGGAGAGCACAGGAAAAGTTCTGCTGAAATGAGTGGAATTTGGATACTGGGACTATAGAATGTGTTGCTAATTCTGATAAGCAGTGATCTTGCCAGCACCTCAAAGCATCATGCAGGTGGCAGAATTACTGCAGCTTACACATGGAGAAGGGAGAGAGGAATTGTTTTGGAAGAGGATTTAAAGCTAGGGGGAGAGGACAGCTTTTATGGCCAGACCTGAAGCTTTGCTGACACGTTCTGGTGTTAACACTGTTGCCACTTAACCATTTCTGACACTTCTGTTGGAGAAGGTGAAAATCTCACTGCCTTTAAAACCATGCTAGGTACTCCAGGAGCTGAAGCCAGGAGGAGGCTTTTCTCTGTGACAAAGCTACTTTTTGGTCAGAGGAGCAGAGCATTCTAGAAAACTGTACATCTGAAGTATCCTATCATGAGCACAGACTGAAAGGATTCTAGCACATTCCTAAGCTTTAATATAGAAACTCCTCTGCAGGCCAAACCACAAACCTTTTCTGGAATAGAATGGGTGAAAAAGACTTCAGTTGTTTAAAAACAAGAATAAAGGAAAAGGTGTAATGCAACTAGAGTGGAGAGGGCAATCTGCTACTAACACTACCCCCAAAGTTACTCACCTTAAGGTTATTTCCTTCTAATTTCTTTCAAATGTGGTGCTTGCTTTGAGCAAACTCCTATCAGTCCTACTTGCACCTAAAGCATCATCGCAGCCACTGCAAATGTGCAATCTGATAAACTCTAACAAGCTAATTTGAATGTTAGTAATGAAAAAACCAAAGCAACTTCCATGCCAGCATTTAGAGCTGTGCACTTCCCCTTCCCTAGAGTTCTCACCTCCTAAGGACTTGTCAGATACTTAGGGAAAGGAGGAAAGACATTCAGCTACATTCTGTCTTCTGAAGGCCATGGGGCTCTTTGTAGCCAGCAAATACTTTGCCTTTGTGCCTTTAGCTTTACTCTCTGCTGCATTTGCTGCTTTGCCAAATGTGCAGTCATGCATCTTAACAATGAGTTGTCCATGCTCTAAAAACTATTTTATTTGAGCTGCAGCTTCCTTATGTAGCTTGGAAACCAGAAGGCAGGCATAGAGTTGAAATCAGGAGATAGACTGTGAACTGGGACAGAGTAGATAAGGTCAGCCTGTATTTTGTTGTTGTTACTGGATGTTTGTTTCCCTCTGATCCCTTTTCCACCTCAGAACTGGTACAATTTGCAACTTGTCAACCCTCCAGAGGACCCAGCACTCGTGGTGTGGAATAACTTGTGCTGCTCCAGCCTCTGTGCTTTCAAACTCCCAGCTCCCATCTACATTGCAAATAAGCATCCAAGCTGAATGTTGCTGGGGTGAATTGTGTCTATTCCATGGATGGATGGAAAGTCAGGATTGATGTAGTTTTTTGATCCTCAGCCATTCCAACTTGCCAGCTCTAACAATGCTGCTTTAACTCCATAACTTGTCCAATGAAAAGGAGCTCTGGGAGTCCTTCTGTAGCTTCAGTCACTCAGGGGAAGTTGGGATAATTTTGTACACTCAGAGTTGAATGTCTCAATGCTTTACCTTTAATTTGGCTTTTAAAAAAAAGGTTAGTTTGTATTATTTTGCCCTACCCTGGTTCCAAATAAATATGTCATGAAGAAGGGACTATATTTTGGGAGGGGCACAGCCTAAATCTCATTGCTTCTAGCAAACCCTTGCAACTTGTGTTTTTATTAGCTTGCTTCTGTTGAGTGCCTGCAGCAGGATTCTTTCAGTATTGTGTCCCTGGTGCAATAAATAGGTCAGGCATCCATTAGAAAGCAGAGAAAGAGGCTGTTTACCAAGGAGTTTCCTGTCTGAGTGGAACTCAGAGAGCTGCCATTCTCTGGAAACGCAGCTGGTGTTTAAATAAGTTTGAAAGCTTTGCTTGCTGCCTGCTGAGAAACCTCTCCAGTGACAGATTGCTTCTAGGGTTAAAATTGATGGCAGCTTTCAAATGGATACATCTTATTAAATCAGTGCTTTTAATTGCTGGAGCTTTTGGAGGAGTACAAAAGGACCTTGCTGTAAGGTAGCTTGGCAGAGCAGTCTTGAAAGGGCAAGTTTCAAGAGTGTGCAGAAACTCTTTTGGGAAGACAGTGAGTAAACCTCTTCAGCTGAAGAGCATCACAAAGTTGGGGGTTTTTTTGGCTAGTGTCATTAGCCTGTGGCTCCCACAGTCTCTGAAGGTGCTGTTTTTAAAGCTCAGACCTATTCCAGTAACACTGAAGCACTGATGACACGAAGTTCACACTTTTGGGGCTCTCACTAGTTTCCTTCTGGGAAATTCTGACAGCATTCTGCTGCTTTGCTTTTTTGGGATGCCAGAGATACACAGAGTTCTTAGCTAAAAGCTTAACAAAACACCCTCTGAACTTTTTGTTCTTGGGCTATAAAGGACAAAAGGAGTAAATAAAAATAGCTGATGATGTGCAGGGTTAGGAGAAAGTGGCCACAGCCTATTCATTTTACTCAACTTCTCTCTTCCAAGGCTGACTGAACACAGTTTGTTCCTTTACTTTTATGGGGAGAGGTTGAAGTGGCACACACAAAGGATATGAAAGTTTTGAAGCACTTACTTTTGAGCACAAAGATACACTTCTGAGTGTAAATTTTGCTAGTAGTCAAAATGCTCTCTGAGATAAAGGCATTCAGGCATCTGTCAGCCTGAGCTGGAAGAACAAGTCCTTTCCTGATAACACCTTGTGTTTGTGTTCAGTTATGGCTGTTTTCTGGTATGTGAGGTCAGGCTTCTGTAGATAGAAACACACTGTACAGCTTTTATTATTTTTAACAATTTAATGTACCTTGAGTAGACAGGGAGCTGTAAATCCCCAGATCTTCATAAGTAGCCTTTAATGCTTGGATTTGTCAAGCACAATGTGTCTGCTGTGCCAGGGCAGGCTAGAGGAACATCTACTTGAAAGCAAAGATGATAGGCTTTGTCCCCACAGAGCTTGCAGAATCCTTCTGGGATTTGAACACCAACATTTTCTACCTATTTCATTTGTTCTGTCTCAAAAACAATTGGACTAGATGATCTTAGAGGTCTCTGCCAACTGTAATGATTCTGTGGGAATTTAGTTAGCTGTCTTGTTTGTACAGTTATAGAATGGCTTGGGTTGGAAGGGATCAGAGGAGGACCAGAAAGATGATCAGAGGGCTTGGAGCATCTCCTCTAGGAGGAAAGAGTTGGGGAGAGCTCTGTGGAGACCTTAGCAGCCTTCCAGTATCTGAAGGGGGCTACAGGAAAGATGGGGAGAGAGTTTTTGCAGGGGCATACAGTGATAGGACAGGAGTAATGGCTTCAAACTGAAAGATCTAGAAGAGATGTTAGACAGAAATTCTTTTCTCAGAGGGTGGTGAGACACTGGCACAGGTTACCCAGAGAGGTTGTGGCTGCCCCATCCCTGGCAGTGTTTAAAACCAGTTTGGATGTGGCCCTGGGCAACCTGGTCTAGTGGGTGGCATCCCTGCCCATGGCAAGGGGGTTGGATCTAGATGATCTTTAGAGTCCCTTCCATCCCAGCCCAGTCTGTGGTTTCAGTAGCTGTTGCTGTCATCTACAGCTCTGCACTAACACTTACTTTAGCTTCCTTCCAGTACATCCAGGTTGCTTAGTCTCTCCTTTCAGGCCATGGGCTTTTGTACTTCTGCTCTCATAAACAGTAATCACCTGGAGAACAATATTGACATTCCTGAGTTGCTCACCCAGAAGAGGAAGTTGGGTGGAAACAGTCTTCCTGGTTTGGGTGGGAGAGGATGTAAGAGTCCTGAAACACTGCTGAAGAGACTGTTGTGGGGATATTGATGACCTGAGTGTAGGGAGGGAAACACAGGATTGGGGGGGGTGTGGAAATAACTGATCTAGGTTATTTAGTTCAGCTGATGAAATGTGCAATTGAAAACCCACTCTGTATGCCTAAGAGTAATTTATGGCTTTTAAAAGGTCTTGTTGAAATCTATTTAAAGTTAAAAAGAGCAAACACCAGAGTACTTCAGAGATGACTTGGTATTTTCCTCCTAATAGAAGCTGTGGAGAAAATAGGGCACATGGAAGGCTTTTTTCTCCTCTTACATCATGGCAGATACTCAAAGCAGTGCTGATTCTGCTCTGTCTGCTCTGCAACATCTGTGCACCACTGAAAACAGGAGCTTTGAACAGCAGTGCTGAATTCATTGTGCAGTTTAAAGGCAAGAGGGAGTTTTCCTGCACACTTAAACTTGAAAATTGATCTTGGAAAGAATACATAGGGGAGACTTTCATCCAGAGTCTGAAAGTAGTTGAATATCCTTTTAGAATATTTAGTTCTCTAGTTTCTTAGTATTAATTTCCTGGAATTAACTGTTTTACTCCAAAGTAGAGATTCTCTCCAATGTCAGTCTAAAGAAGGTAGCTGTTTGAATGCTTTTGATGTTTAATGGCTGGAATTGCTACACTTGCCTCACTTGGGAACACGTGCCCAAGGAGTAAGTGTGATGCATTTAAGCTTGCATAAGCAGAGACCTTTCCTCTACTAAGCATGGCTCTGCCATTCCAGATGTAGGGGAGGTGAGAGTTGATGCCAGAATAAGTAGTTCTGGTTTCTTTAGAAATGCCAGTGTAAAGTTGCCAGTTCTTGGTCATTCTTGCATGCACATTTGCAGGCTATGTTTTTAGAAGCCCTTCACCTTCTAGGGGTTCCTGTATTCAGAGCAGTGTTTCCTCTGAAATCTTCCATAATTATGTAAATGCTCTTGCTTTAGAAAGCAGACTAATGAAGGTCTCAATTCTGTGTTTCAGACATGCCAGGAAGCATTTCAGCCAGGCTGAGGGAAGCCAGCTGGATGAGGTTCGACAAGTGATGGGAATGTTGGCCTTTCCTTCTGACACTCACATCTCCCCCTATAAGGTAATGTTCTGCTGGAAATTCAGTGCTGCAGCAGCACAACAACATACATCTTACAGGAGAATGTATTGATATGATGAAAATCAAATCCACCTCTTTAATAGTGCTTCATTTTACTAACCTGTTTATTAAGCCAAGTAGTGTTGGTACAGTTGGATCTTAACAGTAACAGAGTGACACTGAGCTAGGCTTAATGCAAAGCCAGCACTAAGGAGGTATGGGGCTGGGAGTGTGCTATGCAAACACAGAGCAAGAGCTAGAAGATGGGCAAGTACAAAGGAAAAAAGGAGAGAGTTTTATTCAACAGACTAGGCTGTGGCCTACACTAGCAGCACTTCATCACATCAGAGAAACCCCCAAGGAGCAGTGAGTCCAATTCCTGTCTCTGCACAGGACAGCTCCAGTTCTCTGTTGGATTTCTCAGATTATTGCTCTTGGATTTTATTGTTCTTGGGGTGGTTGGGCTGAAGAAGGGAAAGATGATTTGAATGATCTGAAAGCAGTGGTTTTGATGCTTAGAAAAGGGTTCTTTTATCTAGGTTATAGCAATGAAGGTAGATATCCATGGTAATATCTACATCTAAATTTGAATCAAGCAAATTTCAGAGGTAATTCCTGGTTCTACAGATTTTGACTTTGAATTAGCATGTGCTAATTCAGGGTTTTTTTTACCTTGGCCTTGGAGGCAGAAGGTAGACAACAGTTGAGCTGGCAAAGCAAGACAAGAACCTTGTGAAATGCCAAGGGAATATATGGCAATGCCACTATCAGCATGGGTTTTAAACCAGTGATGATGAAATCAATGGTTTTAAAGCAAAAACAAACCTCAAACCAACAACCCACAGAATTCATGTGAATTTCTTTCCTTGTCCTGGGGCCCTGGAAGGATCTGGGTATTTTGGCTTCTATGTTTGATGTGAGTTATCAGCATAAATGATAGATCTGTTGGAAGACTGAGTGTAAGACAGAGCTTAGCATTGTTTTAGGAGTTAGAAAGAAATAAGCAGGAAGTAAAAATGCTGTATTTAGTTCTAAGGACAGTGCTTAATTCAGGGAGAGAGCAAGGAAAAAAAGCAAGTATTGTTTTGTGTACAGCCATACCATTGGAACAGAATCCCCCCCCCTGCTATTTATGGATCTGACTTAAAAACATTCTAGTTTATGGGAGTTATGTTTGAGTCCTCTAATAATTACCTAAATAAACACATCAGAGTGGCTTTAGTTCTTGCTCCCCAATTCAGCTACTGATCCCTGGTTTTTAGGTAATGTGCTGCATTACAGTAGATATGAAAATTTTGTTCTTTAGTCCTCCTAAAGTAGGGTTGCCCAGGATCACCTCCAGCTGGGGTTGGAATCTCTCCACAGGAGACTCCAAAACCTCTCTGCAAAGCCTGGGCCAGGGCTCCAACACCCTCACAACAAACAAGGTTCTCCTCCTGCTCAGGTGGAGCCTCCTGGGTTCCAGTTTGTGCCCAGTGCCCCTTGGCCTTGGCCCTGGCCACCACTGGGCAGAGTCTGGCCCCAGCCTCTTGCCCCTAGCCTTCAGCTCTTGCTCAGCACTGGGCAGCTCCCCTCTGGGGCTGCTCTTCTCCAGGCTAAGCAGTCCCAGGGCTCTCAGCCTTTCCTTCTCCCACAGATGCTCCAGTGCCCTCAGCATCTTCCTAGCCTCTGCTGGACTCTCTCCAGTAGTTCCTTGGCTCTTTTGCACTGGGGAGCCCCCAACTGGACCCAGGACTCCAGCTGTGGCCTGACTAGGGCAGGGTAGAGAGGGAGCAGAACCTTCCTCCAGCTGCTGGCCACACTCTTCTGAATGCAGCCCAGGAGACCATTGGCCTTCTTGGACCCTGGAGCACATTGCTGACTCGTGGTGACCTTGTTGTCCACTAGCACTCTCAGGTCCTTCTCTACAGAGCTTCTTTCCAGCAGGTCAAGCCCTAACCTGTCCTGGTGCATGGAGTTCTTCCTCCCCAGGTGCAGGGCAGATGGGTTTAACTCCCATTTCTAGGAAAGCCATGTTGAAAGATACTTTCTAGCCAAGTCCACTCCTACTGTGCATTAGCCTTTGTGCTTTTATTGTGTGGTAGATTCAGCCCAGGGAGTTTTGCACAATTTACTCCTCCCAGCCTTTTCCCTTCTGGGACAATTAGATTGAAACCAACTTATAGTTGTGTTGTTTGGGGTTTGTTTTGGGTTTTTTTTGACAGGATCTCTTGGACCCTGCTCGATGGAGAATGCTGATCCAACAGTTTAGATATGATAACTACAGACTACATCAGCTGGGAAACAATTCTGTTTTTACTATAACACTCCAGGCAGGCCTTTCAGCTATCAAAACACCGTATCCTTTACTGCACATACTACTGCTGGCTGCAAAAAAAGCACTGGGGGGAGGGTTTGTACTTGGGATTCTTTTCAGAGAGCTCAGAGGAAATGTGACATTTCAATACTCCTTGCTCCTGAGTTGCTGAAGTGGAATATTAATTGGTCTCTTTATTAAATTAAGGGGAAATTATAATTAGTGACATTAGGAATTACTAAGCCAAGATTGTTAAGGTGAATTCAACCTTGTGTTTGCATCCTAGGCTTACCTTTGCATGTGCCTTCATCAGTGAAGATACCTGCAGAAGTTAGTGAGCTGGGTCAAAATGACTGTTTTGAAGCACTTACCACCCAAATTTACCCTTTCTGGTTTTCTGACTGTTCAAACCTTTCCTGCATCTTTTGAAACTTAATTAGATTGCCATAAACTATGGTGTGTGAGAGAAGGGTTGGTGCTACTGAAAAGGTCTATGTCAGAAATCTTACCTGTGGAGAGGGCTAGATACTTGCTGCTTACTCCTTCTCCTTGAAAGAAAGCAAACCCTTGATTCTTATATGTACACATTCAACTTGAATTCCATGGCCCTGTAGACTCTATAACTGAGGTTGTGTTTAGAATCTCCTGAGTTGGAAGGGCCCCCCATGAGCAGAGCCCAACTCCAGCCTCTGTTCCCCAGTCTCTAGGTACAGCCAGGGTTGTCCTGTCCCAGGGGCAGAATCCAGCACTTGTCCTTGTTAAACTCCAGGTGGTTGGTGACCGTTTAGACCTCAAATTTGTCCAGATCTCTCTGCAGAGCCTCTCTGCCTTTGAGGGGTCAGGAACTCTTCCCAAGTTTGGATCAGCAGACTTCCTCTGTAAACATTTCAAGTGGTTTATGAAGCTCCTGAAGAGCAGTGGCCCTGAAATGGATCCTGCAGACCCCTCACCAGTGCCTGCTCCCCAGCCTGCCCTAACCCATTTCCTATAACCTTCTATTTTCACACTCTTCTTTTTTTTTTTCCCCTCCCCAGTGTTAGTCATTAACGAATTGTTGTTACATTCTGTGGTGGTTGTTCCTTAACTTGTTGTTCCACAGCCAGTGTTACAAAGAGGATGGCAGCTCCAAAAACCCAGACTGCCCTGTGTGTAGCAAATCCCTGAACAAGCTGGCTCAGCCCTTGCCCATGGCACATTGTGCCAACTCCCGACTAGTCTGCAAGATTTCGGGGGATGTAATGAACGAAAATAATCCTCCCATGATGTTACCAAATGGATATGTCTATGGATACAATGTAAGTGGGGAAAGCAGGGACCTGCTGAAGTCTCCAATAGGAGTGGCTTTCCTTTTCTGTCTCAAAATAAGAGCTTGTGAACTGAGGCAGAAAGGGGAAAGTAGCTGGTGTTCTATCTACTTTATAATCTTTCATGTGAAGAGAAGAAAAATCACTTGTTGCAGGATTTTTTTAAGGACTGTATTTGTGTGATTAAATAGGTGTTTAAGGGAGCTAGTGTCTGAATAAATCACATTCATGTCCTGCAATCAAATGACATAGAGGCATTGGAGCATGGCCAGAGAAGGGCAAGGAAGGAGGGTGGTGCAGGGTCTAGAGCTCAAGTGTTGTGAGAAGCAGCTGAGGGAATTGGGGTTGGTTAGTCTGGAGAAGAGGAGGCTCAGGGGAGACCTCCTCACTCTCTACAGCTACATGAAAGGAGGTTCAAGGCAGACAGGAGCTGGTCTTTTCTCCTGGATTACCAGTGAGAGGACAAGAGGAAATGGCCTCAAGTTGTGCCAGGGTCTAGATGAGTTATCAGGGAAAATTTCTTCCCTGAAGTTTTTGTCAGGCATTGGCCCAGGCTGGCCAGGGCAGTGGTGGAGTCACCATCCCCAAAGGGGTTCAAAAACCATGGAGATGTGGTGCTTAGGGCCATGGTTTAGTGGCATGGGGGCGATAGGCTGATGCTTGAACTTGAGAGGGCTCTTCCAACCTTCATGTCTCTGATTCTGGGACACTGAAAATCTGTCTCTGGAAAGCAGTAACCTAGAATTAAGTAACTTCTGTGGACAAAGCTATTTTGACCTCAGAGCAGGATTTGTTTTAAATGCTAAGCTTTACTGAGCAGTGCAGTCATGCTTTGATTTGGGGGGAGTATTACCTTTTGCTTGCTCTCTTTTCCAGTCTCTGCTTTCTATTCGCCAAGACGACAAAGTAGTTTGCCCAAGAACCAAAGAAGTCTTCAACTTCTCCCAAGCTGAGAAAGTCTACATCATGTAGGTGGAGAGAAGAGAGGCTGAAGTGCCACTGGAGTTTTTGACATGGTGTATGTTGGCATACCCTGTCCAGGGGAGGGCCTTAACGTGTGGCAAAGAAGCAAAGCCTGCCACCTTGGGGATCAGACCTGGCGGTGGCATTATTGTTTCTTGCGACCAAAGATCAATAAGCAACAATAAACACTCTTTAAAACAAACACCAAACCACACACACACACACAAAGGAAACAAGAGAGGTATGATGACCTAAGTTTGTACTTGAATCAAAAAGAAAACCCAAGTTTGATTGTTAAGGTTTTGTAACATAAGGGGAAAGAATTGGACTCTTCTCAAACGTACTTCCATCTCCTAAAGGGTGGCTTTGGTTAATGCTGGGCACTTGCACTGGGGGGAGAAGTTACAACCAGATCTGAAATTCAGTTTCTCTTCCCTCTTCTTCACCATTGTCCAAGACCCTTTTGTTACCCAAGGTTTCAGTACTCCCACTATGTTCTCCTTTAAGCTCCTCTTTGCCTTCTTGACGATCCTCTGGTCAAGCAGTCCTGAATTAATCTAACTTATTTCCATGAGAAGATATTGCTGTCCATGCCACAAGACTGGCTTCTCTGGAGGATCAACTTAGGGTCTGCTTTGAAGGAGTACAAAGTCTGGTTTTTCTTGTTGTTTTGTTGGGGTTTTTTTGGTTTCCAAACCCAAATCTTTTAAGGAGGTTGCAAAAGTTATCGAGAGGAACCGAGAACATTTCAGGCACAATCCAATGCTTGTTGAAATGTTCTTTTTCCAGTCTACCATAGTGTTCAAGTCCTTCTCCAGTTCTTAGTTATGTGCATAGGGTTAAATATGAAATCATTAGTGCTACTGCCTTATTTCTTGCTTTGAGAATGTACTCACATGAAAACGAGCTGGTAATTAAGTGTCGGGCGAACTTTCTGAAGATGCCTTGCAGGATGATTCCATCATTTTAGGGTCTAACTAGTATTCATTCCTGAAACTAATAGCTCAATTTTAACAACTCCAGAACAACATCCTTCTGCCTTTTCAACCAGAGTTCAACCCATTGTAGTTCCAACAGAAGCATACTGTAGAGGTTTGTACCTAGCGCTTATTTTTGCATGTGGATGTTGATTAGCTAATAAAAGATTGTAAATGTAAAACATGTTAATAAAAACTGTTTTCCATTCCTTGATTATATAAAATCAGCAAGCTGCTTTGTGTTTCAATGAGGGGGGAGGGAAAAGGAACTCTTTTTCTGAGGGTCTCTCTTTTGTAGTGGTGATACCTCCACCCCAACTACCCTACAGCAACCAGAATTATTGTTCTTTAGGCCTCAAAACCAGAGCATTGCAGTCAAACAATTCTTTTGTGGTTTAACTTTTTATGTGTGAACCTTGCTGTCTTATTTGTTTTTCTGTTGTTTCCTAGAAGATTGCCTAAAGTTCCTGGAAGCTGTTAATGAAATTCTCTGGGAGAGGCTAGGTGTGAGGTTTGGATGCATGACTAAGGGCTTTAAAGAACCCTAAGGAAGGATGCTGGAAGGACCACAGCTTCTAGTCCTGCTCAACACTTGGGAGATCACAGACCTATAAACTGATTGTATCAGCCTCTCTGAAAGTGTTAAATCCAGTGAGGTATGTCTGAAAAGGTTCCATTGCCAGGAAGCATGGAGATGATTGATGCTTTGGAACAGGTATCCCTGGAGTGCTGCAGAGCTGCTAGGTTGGTAGGGACCAGGGGTCCTGCAGGTGATGCTGGAAGGGTCTGTGCCCCTCAGCATTCTCTGAAGAGACTGATGTAGTGATTCCTTGGAACAAAAGTAAGGAGCCAAGAATAGGTGGAGGCAGCTCATGAGAGAATTTGCATCAGTAAGTGGAGAAACTGGCTATTGGGTAAGCAGTAACTGATCTTTTCCTTTCTCATGGGGCAAGAGTTGATGTATGATCAACTCAAAAGGGGAAAGGACAGCACCCTGGGGAGCAGCATCTGTCACTTCATGGCATGGTTTAGTGCCAGGGGGTGTTGGGTTGACAGTTGGACTTGATGATCTTAGAGGTTTTTTTCCAGCCTAAACAATTCTATGATTCTTTGGTGGATTACTCCACAGCAGGATTTGAGGATGGCAGCCTGGCTTTTCCCTCCTTTACAGGAGTGCATAAAAGACCAAAGTAGGGGAACAACTTCTTACCAGCCCTGAGGAACCGTGTGGTAACTGCACAGCAATTGTAAGGCATGGAAATTGTTGCTTTTGCTTCTCAAAGTAGTAGTTAGAGCTGTGGTTTCCTGAGATCCCAGCCCTTTCTGTGGCCTAAGCAGAGTGGTGATGAAATCCATGCTCCAAAAAACATGAGTTTGGGAAAGGAGGGAGGACAGCAGCAGTCCTATGACAGGAGGGCCTGTTTTGGGAGGTTTTTCAGGAGCCAGGTGCCACCAGGAGGTGTGGTATGAAGAAGGTGCACTGTTTGTTAGCCTTGCTTGCTCCTTTTAGGCAGCAGCCATTGATCTCTTTTGGCTCCAGTGAGGCCTGTTGGATACAGGCAGTCAATAGCCTCCTGCCTGACCCCAAGGACTGTGGCCAGGGCATGTACCTAGAGCTTGGCCTTGCTCTGGCATGGCTTTAGGAGCATTCCAGCTTAGAAAGGGCAGGGCTAGATTGCTTTGGTGCACCTTAGAGTTCTGGTTTGCATTCCCTGACATCCCCTAAGGGTGACGGTGGTGACCCTGCTCCTCTCCTCAGCCCTGCAGAAGCCTCACCTGGAGAACTGGCTTCAGTTCTGGGCTTCTCAGGACAAGAGGGACATGGAGCTCCTGCAGAGAGTCCAACAGAGAGCTCCAAAGATGCTGAGGGGCTGGAGCATCTCCCTTGAGAGGAAAAGCTGAGGGAGCTGGGCTTGGGTAGCCTGGAGAAGAGGCTGAGAGGAGACCTGGTCAGTGGAGAGAAGGATCTGCAGGGAGGGTGTCAGGAGGATGGAGCCAGGCTCTTCTCCATGGGGCCAAGCAATAGGATGAGAGGCTACAGGGACAAACTGGAACCCAGGAAGTTCTGCCTAAAGATGAGGAAGAACTTCTTTGCTGTGAGGGTGACTGAGCACTGGCCCAGGTTGCCCAGAGAAGTTGTGGAGTCTCCTTCCCTGGAGAGATTCACAAACTATCTGCTATCCAGCCTGGGGATGGTACCACATGATACTCTGCTGTACTCACAGGATTCAAAGGGGAGAAGAGAATGCACAATCATCCTGGAGGCTAACTGTGAGTGTGAAGGGGAGATGTGTACTGAGGCTAATTATGCCATACACCCTGGTGACCATTCTTGGTAAGATGAGTCTTCTCAGACAAAATCCAGCTGCAGTGCAGTGTTCCATGTGATGACATGAGCAAACAGCTGGAGGAGGTGGGAATTAGGCTAAGGGAGATGGGAGAAAAGGCAGTGTGAAGGACAGGGTAACTGATGGGAGTTCCTTGGGGATCTGCCACTGCTGAAGTTCCAAAATAAGCAGGAATGTGCTGCTGGGACAAAACCAGGAAATAGCCTCAGCCCAGAGGAATATTATCAGGAAGGAAAAGAGGTAAACTTTGAGAAGGGAAGTAACAAATAAATGGGATTGTTCTAGCACTAGAGATCATTCAGCTGTTGATTAGGACCTCACTTGAAAGAGTCCTCATTAGACACTGTGATGATGAAGGGCTTTGAGTCTCCAACCTGTTGCATCTTTGATCCAGAGAAATGTGACCCTAACGTGGTGCTGCCATCAGGCTGAAGGAGCAATGGCTGCAAAGGGCCCTGGTGCTGCTCTGCTGGGAGCTGGAGTAGAGGACTGCTTGCTCCTGGCTGTATCTCCTCCACTGAAGCTGGAGCAGATGGGAGCACTCAGCTGGCCAGTGGAGGGGACCAGAAATCCCTTCCCAGCCCATCTGGCTCAGGGTAAGACATTTCCTCCTCTCCCAAACTCATGTGGAAAATCAATGCTAGTGAAGTGAGTCCCAAGGGGCTGGAACCTCTACCTGTAACCAACTCCTTTGAGCCTATTTCCTATCCCATCAGATTATTTTCTCAGGGAAATAGTTTTCTCTCTCCCCCCAGACCAGAGGAGCAGCTTTTCCCAGGGAACTCATCTGAGATCCCAGCCAGGGCTTTTTCCTGGACTTTCTCTGACAGAGCCAGCAGGAAGTCTGAGGAGAGAGAGATGATAAAGCCTGTTGGACTTGAGGACAAAAAGATTGTTAACTAACTGAAACATTTTGTTCCCCACCCATGGAGACTAAGCAGGATCATATAGACAAGCTCCCCTAAAGGAAATAAACAGATAATAAAATCAGTAGACAATTTCCTTTTCCTTCTTTGCAAACCCCAGCAAGAGAAATCACTCAGAAGAGGCAAGCCCAGAGCTGGGGGAAGTCCTTCAGGGTGCATACCCCCTATGGAGATGTCTCTTCTGTTTAAAGCAGGAGCTTTAGGAACCCAAACCTTAGAAATGCTTTATTAAATAGTGAAGGAGGTCAGAGGGAAATTGGTCTTAGGAAAGCTCAAGCTGCCTTGGATGCAGTCATTAAGGGAAACATCATGACATTAATCCCTGGCAGGCAAACTGTGGAACTCATGAGGAAGCCAGCCCTGCTCCCCAGCTCCATCCCTGCTGTGCAGGAGGGTGGGAACCCCACATGCACCATTTGAACCACCACCTCCTTGCTGCCCCTCCTCATTTTGGAACACTGGCTTTTGCTAGGTGCTGTGGGAGAAGCAGCAGCTTTTTTTCCATGAGGGTTATGACACTCAGGTCACCATCCTATTGTCCTGCTCTTCTGTGCACAGGAGCTCATGGCCACCAGAAATGCTTTTGTAGAGTCCTGCCACCTCTGCTTTGTGTCAAAAGCCTTCTCCATAACTGAATGCCTTCCAAAAGAGGCAAGAGTGATGGCTCTCCAGTGTCCTCATTGTAGATGTCAAGTCTCCAGAGTATTTCCAAGCCAGATCTGTTTGGTTAGAGCACATCTGTCAGAAAAACATCAGCAGGAGACAGAATCTGTTCCCTCACTGGTAAAATATGTGCCTGGCTTCCAGTTTGAATTCATCTTTTGTTTCTTGGGGGTTTTTTGCTGCTGTATGCAAGGTCATGTAAGATGTGATCTTTTTCCCTGAAGATTCTTTTCCTTTCTGAACAAGTTCCCTCTCCAAAACCAAAACTGATTTAACTCTTTCCTTCCAGGCATTGTTGCAACTCTCTCTTTTCTGCAGGTTGTTCTTGATCCATCCCTGTCTGTCATTGAGGTTCTCTTAAAGCACTTGGGAATATTTCTCTTCCTTTTGGCCATGCTGTTGGCACAATGTCCACTGCTTACAGCTGCTCATTGTTGCTCTGAAACTGTTTAACCCTGCTGCTGCCACAGGGTGAGTCAATGTAATATAAACAGAGAATCAGAGAATCTCCTGGGCTGGTTTAGTCTGGAGAAGAGGAGGCTCAGGGGAGACCTTCTCACTCTCTACAGCTCCCTGAAAGGAGGTTGGGGCCAGGTGGGAGTTGGTCTCTTCACCCAGGTAACAAGTGATAGGCCAAGAGGAAATGGCCTCAAATTGCACCAGGGGAGGTTTAGGTTGGATATCAGGAACAATTCCTTTTCCTACGGAGTGGTTAGGCTTTGCCCCAGGCTGCCTAGGGCAGGGGTGGAGTCACCAGCCCTGGAAGGGTTCAAAGAACGTGGAGATGTGGCTCTCGGGGACGTGGTTTAGTGGTGACTTGGCAGTGGTAGGTTAACAGTTGGACTTGATGATCTTCAAGGCATTTCCCAACCTAAACGATTCTGTGATCTTCAGGGGTCACCCCTAAGGTTTGACCTATTCATTTCCACAAGGATTATCACTTATTAGGGCTGACTTGAGAAGAATTCAGCAGAGTTTGGATCTGTCATGTTGAACCCGTTGCTCCTGACCAACACTGGAAGCCTGTAAGTTCAAATCCTACACTGTTACACTGTTACTGTTAGTGAAGAAGATGTTCTCCCGTGCAGGACACGTTACAAACACCCAGCAGGGTTTCTAAGCCAATGCTTTTTTCCCCCAAGAACGTGTGTAGCTCAACCCCAGCTCCTGCTTTCCTGGCCAGGCTATAGCTGTTCCTGCATTGCCATCTGCTGGGGGCTGCACCCAAAGGCAGCCCTGGCTAGGGACTCAGGGAGATAAAGGATGCCTGAAAGGCTGGGAAACGTTTTGGGACTCTTAGGAGTGAACAGTGGGAAAGAATAGTTGTGTGTTGGTCAGTGGGGCTGTCAGGATGATCTTGTTGCAGAAGCTGAGGGCACTCAATACACAAAAGAGGAAGAAATATTGTCCTGTTCTGCTCCCACTGATATCTGAAGACACAGAAGTGCAAAGCACCTCTCTTAAAGCATAAAGAAACCAATGGCTCCAGACAGTTCACAACACTTGTTGCCTTCTTCTTTTCAAGACACCTCCTCTTCCTTTTAATTCTATCTCAATATTTCTTTCTCTCTCCAGCTGTGGTCTTTGCACTCTGGTTTTGCCTCAGCCACCTTGCATTCTTCTCAAGCCAAGGACTCTTTTGCTGCCTGCCAAACCTGACCTGTCTCAATAATCTCTTCACAAAGGCAAAATGCTCTTTGATCAGAACAGTAAAAGAAATTCCCTAGATGAGCTTGTTTTGATCCCTGTGGCTTTTCTTGGGCACTGCTCAGAGCAGATGATGGGAATCCCAACAGGAGGATGCTCATTTGGGTGCTGAGGGCATGTTGACAGATGACTGAGGACTCTCTTCTGTCAATGAGTGATCCCAGCATCACTCTGGGTTCAAGCTACCTGGTGCACAAACAGGACAGAGGAGTCTGAAGGGGCCCCTGCTAGAGCAGATGACCTCTGGTGGTCCCTTCCAACCTGAGCCAGGCTGTGACTCTGTGATGCTGCCCAAGTGGGACAGGGTTGCTGTGTACCCAAGTTATTTTAACTCCAGATGATTGGTAGGGAAGCTTTGTTGCCCAGGTGCTATTTTGGCAGAAAAAAGACTCTCTCTTCTCTTAAATTTCATCTCATTAAATCTGAATACAGCTATCTCAGAGGTTCCCTGGGGCTTCTTTCTGCCTGATGTGCTCTTTGATTGTGGATATACAGCAACCCCAGGAAAAGAATTATCCCAGTAATGTGGTGGAACTGTCTCTTACCTAGAGGTTTCTTCCAGAAGAAATGCAGGAAATGCAGTAGTGCCCAAAAGCCTGGAACCATCCTCCCTAGAGCCACCTTTTCAATTTGTGATGGAACAAAGGGCTCTTCCTTCATGGAAGAGCCTCAAGACCCAAACAGTTGGTGTCAATGGACAAAATTCTATGGTTTTCTTGGCCTATATATTTGGACAAAGATTCTGAATCAACAGGAGATGATCTCTAGATGGACCAGCTGGTCATGCCTGGAGGAGAACATTCCCATTGCAAATGCCTTTTGCCAGTGATGATAGCACTGGGTATACTGGAGAAGTGGTGGACAGGACAGTTCCTGGAAGAGTCTCTGCTCCTCTACTTTGGAGAACTCACAAAGTGGAACTGTGCTGCTCCTGCTGACCTCTCAGCACAGAGGTAAGAAAGGCATCTCCCCTTGAATCAACAACCTGTCCCAGTCCATGTGACATGATGCAGCAGACTCAGGCTTTGCTGAAACCAGCTGTAAACTGATAGTAACCTTCAACCTTGAGGCTCTGAAGAGGTACCAGGTGGTGACTCCACAGGGTCCTGTGTTCTCCTACAGTCAACAGCCCAGAATAATCCTACCAGGAATAAAAATCAATGCAGGTGCAGAGTGGTTGTGACTTTTGCAGCTAAATGAATTCTTTGGTCTTCTAGCTCCCTTTTACTCAGGTTGGTCCAGATGAAAGGAGCATGGAAATATATGAATGGTGGCTATTAAAAAGGAGAAGGGAAAAGAAACAAACACAGTTTTCTGTAATTCTTTTTGATTTGAAGAAAAATAACAATCAAATAGCTTGGCTCTGGCAGGGAGATGCCTAAGGGATTGCCATGAATGAGTTACACAGCTCAGCATCCATTCAGCAGCTGATTCTTTGCAAAACCAGATGGCTCCTTGCAGGGATTTCTTGAAGCATTATGCATGGATATGGAATTGGTGCCTATGTAGATGTTAACCCTGTTGCTTGAGGCTCATTCTGAAATGCTATCTCTAGACAGTAGAGCAATGCTAATTTTTGCCAGCAGTGACCTCCTAGGAAGCAGTTGTTCAGGCACTTTCAATCACATTAAGAAGAGAACTAGAAAAATAAGAAATTTTGAAGGACTAAAGTGGTCTCAGCTTTGAAGATGAGCTCTGTGTGGTGTTCCCATGAAGATGAGCTGTGCCATTGTGTGTGGTGTTCCCATGGAAATCCATTTTCCTTGGTGAAGGCAATGAGGGAAGGAGAAACATTATTAAAAAGTAAGATGTCTCTGGCTTCATGGGTTGAGTCACAAAGAACAGAACCACTGCAAAATGTACATGTTCATTAACTTCAGTTACTTTTGTGGGAAAATATGAGTTGATTGCTTGTAGAAAGTGTTTAATGATGTCCTACCTTACCACAGGAGCCAGCAGACAGCTGCAGCACCACTTCAGAGAGGTTCCTTCCAACACATGCCTTCGCTGTGGCTGAACAGAAACACCATTCAAGTATCCAACACTTTGAGATGCACATAGATATTCAAAATCAGAGAATCATTTAGGTTGGAAAAGACCTCTAAGACTGTTAACCCAACACCCTCATCCCACTAAACCATGTCACTAAGTGCCACATCTCCATGTTTTTTTGAGCCCCTCCAGGGATGGTGACTCCACCCCTGCCCTGGGCCTAACCACTTTGCAAGGGAAGAAATTCTTCCTAATATCCAACCCAAACAGTCACTGATGCAACTTGAGGCCGTTTCCTCTTCTCCTATCACTTCCTACCTGGGAGAAGAGACCAACCCCCACCTGGCTCCATCCTCCTTTCAGGTAGCTGTAGAGAGTGAGGTGGTCTCCCCTGAGCCTCCTCTTCTCCAGGCTAACCAACCCCAGTTCTCTCAGCTGCGCCTCACAACACATGCTCTACACCCTTCACCAGCTTCATTGCCCTTCTTTGGACACACTCCAGCACCTCAATGTCTTTCATGTCCATCCTTGGTGGCAACTCCATGACATGTCTCCTACTCCTGCAGCAGAAAGTGAATTTTCTCAACTACCTGCTGCTGCCCAGGGGATCTGTAGAGTTTTTTTTATCTTGAACACCATCTTCACTCGGCCAGGGTGCTGTATGGGACCTACTCTCCTCCCTGGGCTAGTAGTGCCCTGCTTTAGGCTCAGCCTCTGCAGGCAACAAGGGGTTAAGGCTAATTCAGGCGCGGCCCCTTTAAGGCATTTGGCAGGTGACGTCAGGTTACGTGGCTGGCGGAAGCGGCATTGCCGAGGAGGGGAGGAGGAGGAGGAGGAGGCGGTGATGACGGCGATGACGGCGATGACGGCGATGACGGCGATGACGGCGGCGGGTTAGGTCTGGGCTTGGGCTTGTCTTGAGGGGTAGGGAATGGCAACGCGGGACAGTGGACGCGTCCGGCCCGACGCGGGGCCTAGGCCTTCGAACAGGCTTCCCCGGGCTTGAGGGGCTCGACTTGACTCGGCTCGGCTCTGCTCGCTTCCGAGGGGCGGTTCATCCCGTTCCGAAGGCTCCGCGGCTCGCCGCCCCGCAGGGATGGACCAGCGCCTGGCTGAGCTGGTAGAGGAGCTCACCACGTCTGGGGAGCCGCGGCTGGAGCCGGGCAGGATGAAGGAGCTGAAGAAAATCTGCAGGTATGGCAGCCCGCAGCGGGACGAGCCGGAGCAGGGCTGGGGTTTGGCCTCGCTGTCTGCCCCGGGAGGGGGGAGATGCTTCTCCCCGCCCCGGGGAACCCGCGGAGCTCGCCCTTAGCTGAGCGGCGGGGGCTGCAGAGGGATCTGGCCAGGCTGGATCGATGGGCAGAGGCCAATGGGATGAGGTTCAGCAAGGCCAAGTGTCAAGTCCTGCACTGAGGTCACAACAACACCGTGACTACTCCAGGCTTGAGGCAGAGTGGCTGGAAAGCTGCCCGGGGGAGAAAGGGACCTTTGCTCGACAGTGGCTGAAGATGAGGCAGCAGAGTGCCCGAGGGGCCAAGAAGGCGAACAGCATCCTGGCTTGGGATCGGCAACAATGTGGCCCAGTTTAACTACTTTTATCTCAAATCCTGGGGTCAGTTTTGGGCTCTTCACTCCAAGAAGGACATTGAGGTGCTGGAATGTGCCCAGAGAAGGGCGAGGAAGGTGGTGCAGGGTCTAGAGCACAAGTGTTGTGAGGAGCAGCTGAGGAAACTGGGGCTGGTTAGCCTGGAGAAGAGGAGGCTCGGAGGAGACCTTCTCGCTCTCTGCAACTCCCTGAAAGGAGATTGGAGCCAGGTGAGAGTTGGTTTTTTTTCCCAGGTGACAAGTAATAGGATGAGAGGCAATGGCCTCAAGTTGTGCTGTAGGAGGTCTACATCAGGAAAAACTTCTTCTCTGAAGGAGTTGTTAGGCGTTTACCCAGGCTGGCCAGGGCAGGGGTGGAGTCACCATCCCCAAAGGGGTTCAAAATACTCATAGATGTTGTATTTGGGGACATGGTTTAGTGGTAGTGTTGGCTTGATGGTTGGGCTTTAGAGGTCTTTTCCAACCTACAGAATTCTATGAGGGACAGCCTGGGACCTGCTATTTGAGCTGCTTGCATCTTTATGCCAGCACAGAATCTGCTGATTTAAAATGGAAAATAAATTAAAGAAAAAGGAAAAAAGAAAAACCACTTGCCTTTTTAGCAGCTAAAGGTCTTATGAAGTGACTTCCCTTCCTTGTTTTTTGTCCCCCTTTCCTTCTCCCTCAGGTCTTCAGAGGAGCACATCAGCCATGCCTATCACCTGCTGATGTCCCGGCTCACTGAGGAGCACGCTGAGGTGCGCTTCTCAGCCTTCCAGATCATGCAGGAGCTCTTCACCAGATCCCATCACTTCCGCACCTTGATGATTGCCAACTTCCAAGAGCTGTTGGAGCTGACAGTGGGGATAGACCACGAGCAGCCTCTTCCACCTCCCAAAGAGGTGGCCCAGAAACTGAGGAAAGCAGCTATTAAATCAGTGCAGGAGTGGCATGAGAAGTATGGAGAGGCCTACAAGAAGCTTTCTTTGGGCTACCACTTCTTAAAGCAGAATAAGAAGGTGCTCTGCCTGTTTGCTTCTCTGGTTTTAGGTGGTGGTCACTAGGAGATCTTTAAAGTGAGGAAACCAGTGAATGTCAAAGGGAAGCTGTTGGAAGCAACACTGGCTCTAGGAGACACCTTGTTGAGCATGATCTTTGAAAAGCAAACCCAAAACTTCTTGTTCATTGGCAGTATTGTAAAGTTTTTAAACCCCCAGGCTTGCCCTCAGCCATGCACAAGGTATTGCTCNCCCCCCCCCCCAACTGATTCTTACCTGAAGCCCCAAATTCTAGCCCTTTTTTAGAAGGGAGATGGTGGTTATGCTTTGGGTAATAACTGAGGGTAATTAGCTATGAAGTCTTTCTCTGGCAGTTTAAACTAGCCTCATTTCTGCACTGAGTTGTCCAGTTCTGGCATCCTTTTGGTGTGCCACAGAGACAGCAAGGGTAGGTGCTGGCCTCCTTCACTGAAACACTTGCTGTTAGATCTCCCTTCTAGGCTTCCAATTATTATGCAGGGGCCATTCTTCTGCTCTAGTTTCTTCAGAGGTGTAAACAAGGGCATTGGGAGCTCTCTTGTAGCATTTACACTATCTGCCAGGATGATATCGAGCTTTCAATCAATTCTCTTTGCCTTCAGCAAGGTAGATGCTCAGTGTCCCTAGCAGTAGATCAAAAAACCCTTTGTAATACAGGATGTATTTCTTTTGTTCTGGTTGCACACCAAGCTCCTAGTGGAACAGTTATTTGTGGTTCTTTTTCTCCACACTTCTGGGCATCTGCTTCCAGAAGGTGATTGTCTTTGGGGTTCTCCTTTGTTTTGTTTATTGAGGGATGAGAACTAAAGGCAAGTACCAAAGAGAAATGCCAAACTGACTCAAGGGAGCTTGAGGCAGAGTTGGACCAGGTGGAAGACACAAGTGTACAAGTCTGCTGAAGGTGGGCATGCCTCTGTCTGTATGCCCTTAGTATGTCTGTGCTCCTGTGCTTAGTGGCTGCTCCCCAGTTACAACAGGGTGGTCTCTGCTTGTATCTTTGTCATCCTAAACTCCCCAGTAGAGCAGGCTTGGCTGAGCTGTTTTCCAGAGCAGCTGAATCTGAGTACTTCTAGAAAGAGCAGCACCAATCAAAGCAATCTGAGGTAGTTTGGTAACTCTTGGACTTCAAAGAACTGAGATAAGCCAAGTGACTTAACTGACCTTCTGTCAGCTTAGCCCTTGAAGTGTAAGGACAGTCAAAAGGCTTGAGGAGGTATTTGTACTTCCTAGTAGTACAGTACCTGCTGTTCTGTGTTAACAGCTTTGTCACAGCAGTGTAGGCCAACTGGAGAGGAGTGTTAGCTGTGCATGTGGTTTGTGGTGGGTGTTTTGGTGGGGTTTCTTTTGCTTGGTTTTATTGTTATTGTGACCAAAATCACTTCAGAAACAGTTGGTCAGAGGATGGCTACTGCTGCCAGTTGAGGGTGTCAACCTGGAGAGCTACTCACCCTGGTTTAATGCTAGTAGGTGCTTCTATAAATCACAGAGGCTTTAAAGGTTGGAAAAGACAAGTGGCTTCACTTGTGGCTCCCAAGTTGGTGTAGGATGTCAGTAGCTGGGAGCCATTACTGTTGCCAAACTTTATCATCTAGCAGTGGCAATAATGACAAATCTTCAATGCAGACATAACACCAGAGAGTCTCTGGACTGTGTTCTGTGTTCTTTTGGCCTGCTGAGCACTCAGTGTAACCTAGAGTGAAGTTGTGTGGTAACAATCCAAAGGAAATACTGTGTCTTGTTTTTGGAGGGATTTCCTTGTGCAATAACAAGATCAAGACTCCTTCCCTTAAAGTGGAAGTGAAAAATGTTTGTTTTCAAGCCCTTCTAAGAACAAAAAAGAAGAAACCTATTGCAACTGTTTGAAGAAACATTTTGGATCCCTCAAGACTTAGGTTTGTCCTTTAGTCATAAGGAGATGAAGCAAAGCTGAGTGATAACCTTTCCCTCAATCCTCAAATCAACAAATATAATTGCAAACCTCCCAAATTTGGGCCTTTTCAGTACTTTTGAATGCCTTCTGTTCTCCTTGCTGACAGAGTTCTTCAGAAGGTGATATGTGACCTGGTCTAGGGAATCCTGCTGTGGCAGGGGGGTTGGACTAGATGATCTTTCCAGGTCCCTTCCAACTCCTAACATTCTGTGATTCTGTGTGTTAATAACAGATAGAAGGTGATACTTGTGATAGTAAAGCTTACAAATGTTCCTTCTTTTCTTAACTACTAGTGAACCTGCTGGAATTTGACTCCTCACCCTGTGCAGCCTCTTCCTGCTCATTCCCCCTAGCCCCAGGTCTCCTCTGCTGTGACAGAGACCTCCCAAAGCCTGCTTTACTCCCTCCATTTAAATGTGGAAATCAAAGCATTTTGGTTCTCCACCTTATGATTCCTTTCTGAAAGCCATTGATTCTCAGCAGTCCCTTATGAGTAGAAGAAATAACTCCCTTCAGAATTCCTGTAGTTATTGATTGGAGGAGGAGAGGAGATAAAAGGCAGAGCTGCTGAGCTCCTGCCTGATCACTGCTCTTAGAGGGTTTTTCACCACAGATAAGGATCTTAGCAAATGCATTTTCTCTATATTTCTTGCAAAGAATCTTACACTTTATTTTGCTGTTGTTCTTTCCTTTCCTCCTTAGGTGGATTTTCAGGATGTGCATGCCAGAAGCCTGGCTGAAAGGAGGAGGGAAGAGGAGAAGCAGAAACGATTGGATAACATTTACAAAGAGAAAGCCAAAAGAGCTGAGAAAGAGATGGGAGGTGAGGTGCTTTGCTTGGCTGGCTTTGGGTTTTCTAGCTGGTTTTTAAAGCAACCTTTTGAAAGGTTATAGAAAACAACTTCTAGGAGAAGAGCTGTCAAAAATAAGAGCTGACCCCAGAGGGCAGGAATACTGCATATCACAGAATCTGGAAGGTGGGAAAAGCCCTCTCCAAGATCATCAGCCTGTCACCACCAAGCTACTAAACCATGGCCCTCAGTAGCACATCTCCATGGTTTTTAAACCCCTCCAGGGCTCGTGACTCCACCACTGCCCTGGGCAGCCTGGGCCAATGCCTAACCACTCTGGCAGGGAAGAAACTGTTCCTGATCAAGAGGGTTAATTCATTTGAGTCACCTAAAGAACATCAGAGGAAACAAGTGGCAGTCTTGTGAACTCAGGTACTGTGAAGAGATTTAGAAAAAAACCCAACAATTAAACATCAACTGTTGTTGATACCAAACTGAGAGGAGATGCTGATAGCCCAACGTGCTGTGCAGCCAGTCAGGAGGATCTTGATAGGGTGGAGAGATGGGCAGAGAGGAACCTACTGAAATTCACCCATTCATTTCTGTGCCACTGACTGGGCACAGACTCCTCAATACCTTTTTAGCTGATTACCTTGATTTTATTGTCTACACAGTCATCATATTCCAGATGTTCTGCCCAGGAATCCTGGGTACAGTGTAGGATGTCTATGAGAAGTCCCCATCCTGCTGCTGAAAGTGTGTCTAAGTGGAGGCTGAGTCCCTAAGCAATGTGGACACAGCAAATCTATTCCTGTAATAGGAAAGAACAACAGAGGTAGTTAGTAGATTATGCTGCAGTTACAAAGTTAATTGAATTACTTTGGAATCTGGAAGGCATCCAGGTGTGTCTGCATTTATTCTGCATGCTGGGAATGTTTCCATGCACGAGGGTGGAATTTTGAAGAGAGTTAACCTTAAAGTCACTTTTTCAATGGTAGCATCTTGTGTCAGCAGGAGCAGATATTTATGGCTCCACCTGTCAGCAGCTGTAGAGCAAATCTCCACCAGCATCACTAAGAATATCCTCCCTGAACTTTGTTCTCCTTCAGATTCTGTCAGCTACTTGTGACATCTTTGCCCAGTGGAATTGTAGAGAGGTTAGGGAAAGGAGGAACAGTGATTCTAAATTTCTTGCTCAGGGACTTCTAGATTTCCTGCTCAAGAGCAATATTGTCACTGTTCTAAGGACAGTTGCTGGAGCAGAGAGAGGTCTCTGCATGACTAAAGTGTCACTGATTACTGGAGAAATGAATCAGCACTTTGGCTGTTGGATTTCTTTTGTGTCTGTTCTGGAGACATGAGCATTTTACAGTGTTTAACAATATTCTAACCCAATTGTGTCTTGACAGAAATGTCCCAAGAGATTTCTGATGCCCTGACAGAGATGGAAAACTGTTTCCAGCTCCTGATTCCAGATCCCTTTGACTTCACTGTGAATGCCCCAGAACTGGAGCCCGACAAGCCAGTGCCTGCTCATGAGGATAGACTCGGGTTCTCTTTCTCCTCCCAGAGGGAAGTGAAGCAGCCTTCTTCTGGATGCATGGATGATGAACAGCCATGCTGCAGCAAGGACATTCTTTCTGTTCCTCAGGCTTTTAGAACTGAGGAAAGCAAAGAGTTAAGGGACAAGGAGGAGAAGCCTGAGCCAAAAGAATTAGATGGAGGCACTTGCTCAGAAGTTGGCTCTGGTGTCCCTGCTCTCAAGGAGGATGATTATCAGACTTTTGTTAGGAGCCATGGGCTTCTGTCACATAAGTATACTCTAGACCTTGAAATCTCCACAGGTACCTGGAAAAACCCTTTCTCTCAACTGTTTTGTAATTGTGTGTGGTTTTTTTTTTCTCCTGACTTAAATCCTGTCTTTCCTGGACACCATTTGGGTTTCTTTTGCAGATCTTTTTTAGCTCTGGTTCATCAAGTAACCAGTCTTAGATTTGAGTGTCCTTGTGTGTGATTAACAGAGTTTATTAATGACCTTCTAAGGCTGAACTTTTGTATTGCTTGTTGTAATTAGTTGTTGCTGCTGTGGCTAGCTGGTAGTTGAGGGAAGAGCAGGGGTTGTTGTCCAGCTGGGCTTCAGCAAGGCTTTTGACTTTGTACCCCATCAAGGTGGACAACAAGTTAACTATGAGCCCAAAAGTGTGCTCTTGTGGCCAGAAGGCCAGTGGTCTCCTGGAGTGCATTCAGAAGAGTGTGATCAGCAGGTCAAGGGAGGGTCTCCTCCCCCTCTATTTTGCCCTGGTCAGGCCACATCTGGAGTCCTGGGTCTAGTTGTGGACTGCTCAGTTCTAGAGAGCCAAGGAACTACTGGAGAGAGTCCAGCAGAGGCTAGGAAGATGCTGAGGGCACTGGAGCATCTGTGGGAGAAGGAAAGGCTGAGAGCCCTGGGGCTGCTTAGCCAGGAAAAGAGCAGCCCCAGAAGGGAGCTGCTCAATGCTGAGCAAGAGCTGAAGGCTGGGGGCAAGAGGCTGGGGCCAGACTCTGCTCAGTGGGGGCCAGGCCAAGGGGCACTGGGCACAAACTGAAACCCAGGAGGTTCCAGCTGAGCAGGAGCAGAGAGACTTGTTTGTTGTGAGGGTGTTGGAGCCCTGGCCCAGGCTGCCCAGAGAGGTTGTGGAGTCTCCCTTGTGTGGAGAGACTGCAAAGGCAGCTGGAGGTGACCCTGCTTTAGAATCAGAGAATCACAGAATCGGTTGGAAGTGACCTCTAAGATCATGAAGTCCAAGCATCAGCCTATCACCCCCATGCCACTAAACCATGGCCCTAAGCACCACATCTCCATGGTTTTTGAACCCCTTTGGGGATGATGACTCCACCACTGCCCTGGGCAGCCTGGGCCAATGCCTGACAACAACTTCAGGGAAGAAATTTTTCCTGATACCTCATCTAGACCCTGGCACAACTTGAGGCCATTTCCTCTTGTCCTCTCACTGGTAATCCAGGAGAAGAGACCAAGTCCTTATTGCCACTGGCCCAAGGGGTTATTTTATGTTGAATATGCAGAAACTGGTGCAGTTCATCTCTACTTCTTCTGCTTGCCTGTTTTCATTCCTTTAGTGACAATACTATAAACATGGGACACCAACTCTTTTAACTCTTCCCCCTGCCTCTGTTTTGAGCAGATATAAAAGTGCATGAGAATGAAGATAACACTGCCATAATAAACAGTCTTGTGGATGCTCACAAACTTCTCAGAAATAAGTTCTGGCCTTCTGTGCAGTCCTGGATTCAGGTAGGATAGGCTTTTTTTTCATTATATATCTATTTTTAAACAAAAAGGTGGAGAAACAAGGACTAGGGCACAGGAAATGTTGTGGGAGAATGAGCAAAAAGGGGACTGAAGTTGAAAAAAAACCAGAGGTGCAAGTCCAAAAGGTTTGTATTTCAGTGGGGGTTGGACAAAATGAGAGTCCAGGAGCTGTGTACCTTGCTGGCTGGATCTCAGCACTTTCAGGGTTAGGGGTGCTAGCTACAGGCATCATTTGTTCTGAAGGTGAAGTTAAAATGAGGCTTCTCCAGTAAAACACAGCTTGCTTTGTCAAGTGTGTGTCAGAAAACCAGTGTGTCCTGTCTGTCAGTTGATGTTACCACTCAGGAGCCCCCTGCAGGGAGCTTGGCCTACAGAGGGGCACATCAGGAGATGTCTGTACCAGCTGTTCATTCTTTGTATTTAGGAGTTGCTCTTGGTGGGTAAAAACTTGAATATTAGCCAGCAATGTGTGCTCACAGCCCAAAAGCCAACCAGATCCTGGGCTGCATCCCCAGCAGTGTGGCCAGCAGGTCAAGGGTGGGGATTCTGCCTCTCTGCTCTTCTCTGGTGAGACCTCACCTGGAGTACTGTGTCCAGCTCTGAGGCTCCCAGCATAAGAATGCTATGAACCTACTCAAGTGAGTCCAGAGGAGGCCACAAAGGTGATCTGAGGGCTGGAACACTTCTGCTGTGAGGACAGGCTTGAGAGAGTTAGGGTTGTTCAGCCTGGAGAAGAGAAAGCTCCAGGGAGACCTTCTTGTAATTAAAAGGGCCTGCAGGAAAGATGGGGAGAGACTTTTATCAGGGAGTGTGATAGGATGAGGCTGCCAGTTTCAAACAGAGGAGGGAGATTTAGAAGTTAGGAAGAAATTCTTTCTTTCCTCAGAGGGTGCTGAGGCACTGGCACAACTTGCCCAGAGAAGCTGTGGATGCCTCAACCCTGGCAGTGTTCAAGGTCAGGTTGGATGAGGCTTTGAGCAACCTGGTCTAGGGGAAGGTGTCCCTGCCCACTGGGGGATTGGACTAGAAGCTCTCTAAAGTCCAACACAAACCATTCTGTGATTCTATTAGCTGTTATATTCTAGATAGGGCAGGAAGTGGCTTCACTGATTGCTCCTTGTAAATAAAGGAATTGATGACAATGTTGTGTCATTGTGAAGGAAAACAAAAAATGGGTTGTGAGGGGTTTTTTTTTTTGGCTCAGATGTCTCAAAATAAAGAGTCCAAAGAGTGTTGATTTCTTGCTTTGCAGGTGTTTACCAGAGCAGGGATAAATGATGATAGGCTGAGGTGTGCCATTGATCTCAAGACTAAAATGGAGACTGCCATGAAGAAATACAAGGAAATGAAGATTTCCTTTCAAGGGAGAAGAAGGAAAGTGGTGAGTGTCACCAAATTCTGTATTACTAGAGAGGAGCCTTGGTAATGCTTAGCTTGTGTGCAAAAAATGCCCTTTCTCATAAGCCTTAATCTGGGAGACTTTCCAACTCAGGGTTTAGTGGAAAGTTCATGAATTCACCTGGTTGTAGCTTCACTAGAAGGAGGTTGCCCTAAACACCTCCATGGTTTGCCAGGCTCTTGGTTGTTAGCCAAAACCACCTGAGGGCAGCACTGTTGTTTGGGAGAGAGAAGTGGTGAAGTTCAGATTTTACTTCCTCTCAGTTTCATGTCTACCGTTGTTTTGTCCTTAGCTTCTCTTGTGCATCTCTCTCTCAGTACACACTCTATTACTTATGTTCTTTTACAACTTCCCAAACTGGGCTGGTGTCTCACAGTCCAGGAAGGCAGTGTCTCTGCTTTGGAGTGTTTACTCTCTCTGGTGATCATGTAATGTGATGGAGAACTGGTTATGTGATGTAACTTCAGAGATCCACTTGTTATATGATATAAAATGATGTATGAGAGATATATTCATGATAGATATGAAGCTTGAAAGTGTCAGAATAGTTCCCAAAGATGAGCTACCTGTGTCAGTTTTTATGCAGTAGGTAGAACACATGAATAAATGGAGGCTGAAGGATCCAACACTTTACTCAGATCCCCAAAGGACTTTTCATGTAGCTACAGAGCAAAGCTGCATAATACCCATTTCTGCTGGCTGTGATCAGTGAGTTTCCTGTAGAGCTTGACATGAAAAAAAGGGGTTTGGGTCAGTGTCCAGAGTCTGTTTTATGGCTGGTCTGTGGGAATTTGATCCCAGCCATGCCACCTTGTGCTGTAGATTTTGCTTTCAGACCAAGCTGAATCTGGTTCCTTCTCTGAATACCTCCTGCTGTGCCACACACCACTCAAAAATGCCAACTCTGAAGGAAAAGTCCTGAAAAACTGTCTTGTCAGAGGGGTGTTCTTTTTTTTTTTCCCCCTTCAGTGAAATATGAGCCTTACCTTTATGCACCCAGCTATGAAGGAATCCAGACATCTGCTGTCATGCCTGCCATTTGCTTGACAGGACTTCATTTGCTGCACCTCTGCATGCAATATGGGGTGCTATATTTCTTGCAGGATATAAAGGACATTCAAGCCTTGATTCTCATGTCTATGTTTGAAGGGATATTGTTACCACTTCTGGAGATTGATCAGTGCTATCTAGATAAGATTTGAATGCTAATAAATTCGATTAGAAAGAGGAGAGGGGGCAAAAGGAAAAGGAAAAATGCACAGCAGTGCTCAGAAAGCATACATTGGAAAGGAAGCAATGCAGATAGAGGTCTTGAAATAAGCATTCAAAACAATATAGAATTAATTCTAGGGGTTTTCTTCAGTGGAAAATCCCCAAATTTCATGTTAGTGCTGAGTTACTTGAAATTTATAACCTGAACACAGAGAGCTTTGTACTGCAGCAGGAAACTGGATAAATTACCTTTTATTTGCTTGTCAAATGACTTTGTTGAAACATAAAAGCACAGTAAAAGGAGAGAGAAGAAAATAACCAGCATCTCTTAGACTGTGATTATGAAATCCCCAGCTGTCACATATTTACATGCCAGCCTATGAAACACTCCCCACAGCTCCTCTGTAACTCAGCATTGTTCCTCCTGGTGGGTATTGTTGCTTCTGTCTCTATATCCTTGTGGCATTGGAGCTATAGTTCTTGTCCTGCCAAAGTTTGTGCCATCTTCTGTACCTTTAGATCCAAGAGATGAAGGTGTTGCTAGTCTGTCCCTCAGAGCACAGCCATCCTGTCCCAACAGAGCTCAGTGCATTCCAGGTGCTGTTTGCTCCCCCATGGAGTCAGCTGAGTGCTGTGACCTGCTTGTGTGTAGAGATGAGCACACCTAGAAATGACAGAGAGCAGTTAGGAAGCAGAGAGAGAGTGTGAATACAACATCTGAGTGTGGAAGGTCCTGTGGAAGTTGTCTAGCTTGTAGCTGGCATCTCTCCTGGCAAGTGGTGACTGCAGGCTGAGGTTCCTGTGTTGGCAGCTGGAGAAGGTAAATGTGAACTGTGTGCTTGCTCATTTGGGGTGTAATTATGATCCTGTTTTACTCCCAGGGAGAAGGTGGTTTTATTTTACTAGCTAATCTAAACCAGAAGGAGAGGGACTGGGAAACTTGGCCTTGCCCATTCTCCTTGAATTTTCTGGTCATTTCTACTCTGTGCTTTGTGTCTGTTCTATCCAGGGAGGAGGGAGTAAAGTCTTTAGCCATTCTCAAGCTGAGACCAAGGAAGTTGATAAAGAGAAGGGTTTAGTGAAACTAGAGATCTATTACTATGAACTCTACTCTTCCTACCTCTCAATCCCACAGACTTTCCATTGTTTCTTGCTTCATTTTCTGGATCCTAGGGCACTTACCTGCAAGGCAGTGTCCTTAGGCAATCAGAGGGTGTTAGAAGATGAGCACAGGTTATTTTCACAGAATCACTGAATGGTGCAGGTTAGAAGGGAGCTCTGGAGAGCATCTAGTCCAACCCTCCTGCTAAAGCAGGGGCACCCAGAGCAGGTTGCCCAGGATCCATCTCCAGGTGGGGTTGGAATCTCTTCAGAGAAGGAGACTCCACAATTTTCTCTGAAGTTCTTTTGCCTCTATCTCTATTGAAAATGTAAGAATCTTACTACTTTGCAAACCACAGGAGAATTTCCTGTGGCTTTATGAAACTTCTCTTATCCAAAGTCAGAGCTTTGTACAGTGAAACACTTTCACTTAAAATGCTTTGTAGTGACATGAGCTACAGCCACCTCTTTCTTTTCTTCTCTGTGATAGTGGAGGATTCAAACCATCAGAAAGCCTTAATTAAAAGGAGGGCTATCATCTTTATGTGGCACTTAAACCCTGCCAGCACAAGCAGGCTATGGCACCTTTCTGCTTCCACCTTTTGGGAGATGTGGAAGGAGAGGGAGAGGAGCAGCAAAGGTTATCCTTTGACTGGTAGGGTGGGGAGAGACTGGAACAGGTTGCCCAGAGAGATGGTGGAAGCCCCATCCCTGGAAGCTTTGAAGGCCAGGCTGGATGGGGCTCTGGGCAACCTGATCTAGTGGGAGGTGTCCCTGCCAGGCAGGGGGGTTGGAACTAGATGATCTTGAAGGTTCCTTCCAACTCTGACAATTCTAGGACTCTTTAAAAGCAAACCCCTTGCAGCAGGTTTGATAGATGATATCACATCCCAATTGCCCAGGCTGTGCAGCCTTTCTTCCCATTGCTGTGCCCCTAGCAGATCAGAGATCAAGACACTTCTTCCTGAGGGATGGGAGATGGACAAAAAGATGACATTCTTACTCTGTTGGGCAAAGGCAAAGGAGTTTTTCTGTGCTTACACAAGTTCTGTTGGTTGTAGTTAGATACTTACTGGAGTGTTGGTTTCTGAGAGGAAATGTGGAAGTAGAAGCAAGAGTTTTAAACCTTTTGATTGGAAACCGAGTTTTAGCTCCATCTGTGGAAAGAGGGCAGAAGCTGGAACAAGGCTTTTATTCCTCACTACCTCTATGCCTGGAAATATTCCCTTTCTTCCTCTGGATGCCTGCTCAGGATGAGCTGGTGCCCAGCAGAGGGAGTGCACACTGCATGCTCCACATTTTTTCACTCCATCACTTTGATCCCAAGCCAGCCATCAGCTCAGCCTGTGTTTCCAGGTAAACTTACTACCACAGCAGGCCACCAGAGACACTTCCAGTTCGTTCTTGACTCTGTTTAGATGACTTATTACACAAGTACAACTGTAATTCTTGGCTGAGATGGAAATCCTTGTTTCCAGAGATTAAATTCTTCTGTAGGAGTAACTTGCTTCTGGCTGAAATGTTCCTTTAAAAATATTTCTCCTGTTTAGAGGTGGCTTCATTTGTTAACATTTTCCCCTCTTTTCTTAAAATACTTATTGTTTTCTTCTTCAGTGTCTAATTTGCAGCTGATTCAATGCAAGTGATCTGGCAGGTTTAAGTGTGTACTGTATTTTAAACCATGCACTTTGCCTTTCACTTCCCTCATTTCCATAGAGAGTTATCCATTAGGATAATAGCTGAAGTTCTTACAGGAATAATAGAACTATTAATAACAGTTCATTAGCTATATTTTGTACACTGAGAGTATATTTCTTCTCTTATTTAATTACCTTTGGGAAGCCATATAGGGATCTGCTGCTCAGGCTGGCTTAAAACTTAGCCAGACTGAAGCTAGGAGGCAATATGATGTGAGAAGCATCCTGTCTGTCAGCAGAGTGATCCTTTAACAGCCCTATTATATTCTGCATTTTTAATTTCAAGTTCTATTAACAACCCAGAGGAGATAGGTTTTCATTAACTGTCTTCTTGATTTTTTTTTTGTTTTGTTTCACCTTTCCTTATCTGCTGTCAAATCAAAGCATGCAGTTGGATCTTGATTTATTCATGTACTTAATTTTATCCCTGTGAAACATCTGGTTGAATTCAATAATGCCATTAATAATTAGGTTTGGAGAAGAAGGCTGTCCTTGTGTTGGCCACAACCTGATCTGATCCCCAAACCTTACTGCAAACAAGTCAGATGATGATGATGATTATTATTCATAGTTTTCTTTTTCTGAAAGAATAATGTCAGAAAATGGTTACAAATTCTATTTACAAGTTAAATATTTTCTGGTCATGATTTAGTCTAAAAATATTCTAAACTATGAGAATTCTCCTCTGTAATAAATTAAACCAAGAGCTTTACCAATTACTTAGCTGCAAACTATTGCTGATGTTCTTTTCCCATAGCTTCAGCTACAGCTTGGCACTTTCTCCATGCTAATGAGTTATTTCTACCTAATCATTCTGCAGCTTTATAACCAGCTCTTTTTGAGGTCTTTTAGTTAAGCTAGTGAGAAGAAACATGGCACTTGAATTTTGGATGTAAAGCCAAAGCTCTATTGTTTTCTCTCTTAGCTGCTTTCTGCAGCCACAGAGAACCTAGTCCAGCTGCCTGCTTTCTGCTTCCTGGAGCAGCTTCTTGAACTCACATCCTTCTTCCCCTCTTCTCTTCATGTTAGAGCTGTTTGTGTGGTGGAAGTAGTTGTCCTTAGTGCTCCCTCACCATGCCTGAGCCCCCATCTGCTAAGACATACTCAGACCAAGGGGCAAGAGAGACACCTTAGTAGGAGAACTCCCTTCTTCAGGTGATGCTTTTAAATTGCACACAACCCAAACCCCTAACTAAGGAGTTTCTAACCCTAAAGTAACCCTAACAAAGTTGCCCTTGGAAAACCAGAAGCATTTCATGTTGAGACTGGAATAGTAGCTTCATGTTGAGTGTTAGTGTGTTTTCTAAACCATCAGAGAGATGCAGGAGTGCTTAACAATTAAATCAGCATGACACCTAAAGGTGGCCTTTATCAGACTGTCTACACCATCAGCATGCAATGTGGTCAGAGGAAATGAAGTTTCATGACATTTGTATGGTCAAAGTTAGTAGCCTGGGCAACATTTTCAATATTTATTGATTTATTTCCCTAGCTCAAATTTAGGCAAAAAGCCAATTCAGGCATAACTGTGAAGGTACAGTACTAGAGGCACAACATATTAAAGGTCATCCAGCTGCTTATACTTCTTCCCTCATTTTAACCATCCTCTGGTAATTCTTTCTATCTGGGAGTCATCTTTTGTAATCACTTGTGCAGCTTAAAGAGCTTTTCAGGTGTTCTACCTCTTTTATTAGGCTGCAGGACTGATCTGAACCAAAGCACTGTAAGAGTAACCCTCCAGACTCCACTCTGCTCTCCAAGTGTCTAAGCAGCTCCTGGGATGATCGTTTGCCTTCATTTTTACTCTTTATTTATGAGTGTTTTGTTGCTGTGCTAACCTTTGCTGCTGTGCCCTGGCTCTGAAGCCTGCTGCTGTTAAGAGAGTTATTAAAAATATCTTGTTATGCAGATCTAGCCAGGAGGAGCCTGAAGAGTTGTCAGTGTGATGACCTCTGATCCCTGGCTGATTCGCAGGTCACCCAGTGCCATTTGGAGCTCTTCTAAGAGAGTGGGAAATTGCTTTAAAGAAAAACTGGTTTATTGGGTTGCAATTTGGAGCAAGATAACTCTGATTCTCCAGCATTGTACTTAGGCCAATTGTTGGGCTGGAAGACTTTAAGCACCTTTATTCTCTTCTGGATATTCTGAAGTGGTGTGAAGAAGTAGTTGCTAACCAGAAGTCAGCCTGGCCAAAGAGCCTCTGTGCTGTTGAGCAACTACCAATAGAATGAATGGTGATACTTTTACTGGGGAACATAAAATGTGATTTGCCTGGACCACATATTTAATTTGCAGTCATCTAGGTTTGAATTTATGCTCAAATCACAGAGGGGAGGGGAGGGGAGGGAGAGTGTGTGGGAGGTCCCTATAAATGCAGCTCTTTTAGGAGGGTATCTTTTCCTTGTGTTGCACACAGGAAAATTCCAGCAGGATTCTGGAATCTATCCAAAAATGCCTTTCTTTCAGCTTCATCCTCTGTTGGGCAGTATAAAAGGATGGCAAAGGAGGAACTTGGAGCAGTCTTTACATGTAAGATGCACACTTTCTTACTGGCCCTGAAGAAATCATTTTTACTGAGTCAGTATTTGCTTACCTAGAATATCCCCAGCTTTCATTGAAGGTGACTGAAGCCTGGTTTGTGTTGTGGTCACATAAACTCTATTTGCTTAAGCTTGCTCCTTTAACTACCTTCTACAGCAATAAATATTCTGATTCCCTAACCAAAATCTTCTTCTGCCACTACAAAAATATTTAGTTGGCTTTGAGTAGATGCACATGAGATATTGGCATGGGGGGATAATTGGCAAGATCTTCCAGGGAGGGTATTAGCATATAAATAGCAGCTGCAATGATGACCATCACAGCTGAGTACATTTAATTTTTAGTTTATAAGATAGAATGGGTTTTTAAATGCATAGCCATCAAGCCTGCTGAAAGACAAATGAAGTTTAGAGTTCACTTGTCTGAGGATGCCTTACATCATTTTTTTTTTTAAGAAGGAAAAAAAATAAAGGGGGGTGGGAACAGACACACATAAAACTGAGTAAAAGTGATTTCTTGGGTGAAAAGTAATTGAGATTGCAAACCAAGTTAATTAGACCATGTAGAATTTATTTAATGGTCCCAGCTGGAGTTTGGGAGTGGTGTTTTAGTAAGTAGCTGTGACTTTTTCATGTGCTCTCTTTTCCCTTCCTTCTTTTTCTAAAATAATTAGGAGATGCTGTGCCTCTGGTCCTAGAAACTGCTAGCATTGTACAGTGCAGGCATTTCATGGCTTTAATTATGATTGCAGAGGCTCAGCCTCTTAAATCCTCCTAACACAATGGAGCAATCAATTTTGTCTCAAACTGGGAAAAGGACCAAAGCCTTTAGAATCATGATGGTTGGAAAAGACCTTGGAGATCATCAAGTCCAACCATCCCCCCAACACTCCCACGCTCATCACCCAACCATGGCCCCAAGCACCACATCTAGATGGGTTTTGAACCCTTCCAGAAATGGTGACTCCACCACTGCCCTGGGCAGCCTGGGCCAATGCCTCTTAAACCTCTTTACATCTTCCCAGTGGTGATAGGTGGAGGAGGCTTTTGCCTCTATTACTGGTTGGGATGGATGAGCAAAGCATCTCACTGGAGCTGTGGTTGCTACACTCACAGCTGGAGGCTCTTGGAGTGTTGGCTCCAAAGGAAAAGAGATTTCTGCTGGCATCCAGTGTTTTGAAGTAGGTGGAGACTGATCAGGAAACATCTGTATTTTCAAGTTTTTGGGGTTCTTTTACTGAGTTGGGGAGCAAATGGCTTCATGATGCTTGTCCAGCTGGAAAAGTCAGCACTATTTTAAGTTTGCATGAAAATCTGGGGAATTGAGGAGTGAGTCCTAGAACTCTGATTACAGGGGAAGTAATGCAGGTGTATTTTCTGTAGTTTTTAGCTGTCATCTCAGATGCAAATAAATTCAGCCCAAGAATGTGGAAATTGCCTGCTTAAATTTTCTCTCACAGGGAGAGATCTAGTCAGGAATGCTATTGTGTTTAAACAAAACCCCAAACACCATAACTCTTTCAAAATACAAGTTTGGGGAAGTGTGATTTCTTTGGATAAATGAATAAAGAAAGAAATGGCAGTGTTATAGAGCAGCTTAACTTCCCTTCTCCATGCAAGCTTGAGGAGCAGTGATGGTGCCAGTGGCCTCAGATGTCTGGGAATTCAGATGGACCATCCTCTAGGGCCAGAGGGAAGGTAGCTCACCCTTGGTCTCTGCTAAGACTGCAAACCACGTTGGTGACTTTCCTCCTATCACCTGATAATGAGAATGGATTTGAGAAAGGGACCTTTTTTCCCATGTTCTGTGACAGGCTGGTGAGAAACAAGCAGTTGGGTGACTACTTATCTTAGAGGTATTTAATTCTGTACACTACAAGAAAAGCTTTGCCTTGTAATATTTATCACTGGAGCTTAATACTTTGCTTCCCTTCAGACAGGGCACAGTGGAAATGGCATATTGCTTCTTTTTATCATAGTCTCATTTCTCTTCTTTGCAAGTGCCTAACCACTCATTCCTAAAAGATTATAATTTACTAATTCTGCCACTCAAGATGTGGTCTTAAATTTATTTCTTCCAGTTTAATGGTGGATTGTTGATTCTTATTTTCCTTGGGGTTTTTCTTTTTAATTGACTGACAGTGGAAAAGCAGTTAATAAGTGGCTGAACTTTCAGACTGCCTCTAGAGAGTTTGCTTTGGAGCTTTCTTCATGTTTGAAAAGTGGAAGTAAAGAAAAAAAAAAGGTTTTTTTTTTCTGACTAATAATGTTGCTCATGAGTTCCCTCCCTTTCTGCAAAGAGGGTATGGAACAGAGCAGCATAAGTGGGATGGTTCTGATCAAGCACCATTGGATGCAGTAAATTGAGATAAAGCTACCCTGCAACTTCCTGAATTTCCACCAGTGATGACTTGAATACTTTAAAAAGATGACTTCTCTTGTTAAAGATCAGATCAAAAGAAAGACTTTGTTGGAAGGAAAAAAGGAGGCTTCATTCCTTCCAGTTAGCTAAGCAGTTAATTTTATTTGGTGGTGGTTTTCTTTTCCAGGAAATGTAGATTTAGGAGCATATCCTAGGGAAATTCAAGGGTGTGAGCAATAAGCATAATATTTTATGAAAATGACCCCCATATTTAAAAGCTGGCATTATGTTATGCATTGTAGCACCAAGTCCACATCTACCTTTTAGGAAATTAAAAGACATAAATTCTCTTTAGTGTTGGCTCTGCGCTGCACTAGCTGAAAGCCATAATGCCCCTCAAACCTTGGGTTGCTTTTCACCTTTCATAAATTCCTGGGGAGATTCTATACAAAAAATAATTTTCAGCTCTGTGGCTCATTGTTATTCCAACTTGATTGATTGGCATCATTTACTCAGTGAGGAAGTTAAGTGCTCCTGTCATTTCCAAAGAGTATAATTGGGACGTTTCACAGGTCAGCGGTGGTGACAGGTTTCCCTTTTGATTAGTGTTAGACTGATAACAAAAATTACAGTTTCCTATGATGAATGTTTCCTAGGCTACTTGAATGCACAGCTCCTGGACTGGATTGGACCTAAACAAAGTGGATTTGCATCTGATGATGCCTTTTCTCCCTCGGGCTTTTCATGTGCTGTCGAGTTGGCGAGCGTGCAGGTGATCCAGCAAAAGTTGCTTCCAATGCAGTTTTCAAAGTTGAGGGTTAATGAAGCTCACAGAAATTCAGGGTGTTCATGTCCAGAGTGAAAAAACCAGGAGGAATTTCAATTTAAAGGTGGTTCTCCTCTGAATTCTTTCTGGTCCTCTCCCAACGTGCCGTGGACGTGAGCGTTCCTGTTCCACCCACTGCTATTCTAGGGGTAACCTGGCAGTTTCAGTGCAATAGTCAATCTGAACTGAGTTTTCTTGCTCTTACTTGTTTCTCAGCTCATTAAACCTCTTGCTGTTTGTTTCCAGACAGCTTCTGAGACAGAGAGGTGGGAGATGTCCCATCCCTGCAACCATTCCAGGTCAGGTTGTTTGGGGCTCTGAGCAATGCGGTCTAGGTGCAGATGTCCCTGTTTGCTGCATGGGGGTTGGACTAGAGGACCTTGAAAGGTCCCTTCCAACCCAAACCAATCTGTGGTTCTATGAGTAAAAACCATGGCAATAACCTGAATTTACCTTCCCTGTTCTATAAGGTGGAAGTTAGTTTGCCATTATGGCACCAAGTTCTGGATGAAGATGATCCACAGTGAGTTTTATGCTGGGTAAAGTCTTTTTTTAATAGCCAAGTGAGAAATGGAGCTTGAGCCTGGAAAATAGGATGTTGCCTTGCTTCTAGCTGGAGGAGTGGATGTTACTTCCCAGCTTATTACCTTGTCCCTAACAGATAAAAAGGGGATGACAAGACCAGCAGAATTTGGAAACCAAAACACAAACCAAGTGACTTCTCTTCAGTCTCTAGCTGCCTTCTGCTGTGCAGAGTGCAAAACCTGGTGATATTTGTCCTTCTAAAGGCCATTGGAAAGGTCTTCTAAAAGTTGCAGTTCAACACAGATGTTCTTTCATACCATAGAATCTCCTGAGTTGGAAGGCACCCACAAGGATCATGGAGTCCAACTCCTGTCTCTGCACAGGACAACCCCAACAGTCACCCCATGTGTCTGAGAGCGTTGCCCAGATCCTTCTGGGATTCCAGGAGAGTTGGTGTCATGACTGCATCTCTGGGGAGCCTCTTCCAGTGCTCCACCATTCTCTAGGTGAAGAACCTTTTCCTAATATCTAACCTAACCCTCCCCTGGCACAGCTTCATGCCATTTCCTTGGGTTCTGTCATTGGTTTCCAGAGAGAAGAGATCAGCTCCTGCCCTTCCTTCATCTCTGGTGAGGAAGTCTAGTACCTTTGAGTTTGTGATTAGTGGTAGAATATTTGACCCTTCCTTGGTGTTAGAACTCTACTTTGGTTTCTGCTCTGGAGGTCAGGTTCAGCCTGGCCATGCCAGGTAGGGCCTCAATTGCTTCTTTCCTTTAGATGAGGAAAAACAACTGCAGGCAGAAACAAAAAGTAAACCAGACTGAAGGATCCTCCAGCATAGGTTGAAGGTTGGGAGCAATAACTGGGCTAAAGAGACTATGTTGTGGCTGTTACCTGTCTTTGGCAGCAGTGTGTGTTCCACCAGAATTATGCTAGGACTTCACTTTAAAATAAAGACTAATTAGATCTCTGGTAAGAATGTAATAATAAATCTACTCTATTCTGGAGGACAGGAAATATTATTATTATTATTATTATTATTATTATTTCTCAGTGGAACTGAAGTTTCCTTGAAGTAGTTTTCTTGAAGAGAAGAATTTCACTTCTACCCTGCACCTTCCATCCATCATATGTTAAAGTGTATCAATATGTGTATTAATATCAATTTATTAGAGATCAGCCCAGCTTAATAGTAATCTTGACCTTAAGGAAATGCTGGCATTTAATTTTCCATTCTTTATTTTAACTCCCTTCAGGAAGGCAAGATTGTTTTCTGGGCCTTTTTGGGTTATTTTTTGTTTTGCTTCAGAGTATATGTGTGATTTAAAGGAACCCAGCTGTGACACATGATTAGAGGAGTGCATTGAATTGGGGAAATTCTGCTGCAGGCAAAACCTGCAGTATCCTTGGATGCTTGTAGCAAGGAGTAGTTGATGGGAATAGCAACCTAAGGCAGGTGTAGTAGGAGAAGTAAAGAAGCTGGCTGAAAATGCTCCTTGTCTAGTGCTTGAGCTTGCTGCAGTGGAGGTGACAACAGATGACCTCTGGTCAGGCTGGGCTTTCCTAGGCTTGGAAAGGTGCATGGCAAACAGACAATAATGCCCTAATTATGGTGAAGAATTTGAAGAATTATGTGATTCCTAAGGTGAGTAAAGGAAATAAAGTATAAGCCCTCCAACATTGCTGCCTTTATAGGGTAGTTGGCATCTCCTGTATGTTGTCATGTATTTTAATTGTATATATTATAGAGATGTATAGATTTGTATGTACTTTGTATAGATATTTAGATGGCTATTTATCTAAATATCTTTATATATATTATATAGAGACATGCTTTATAGTTGCTAAGGGAGGGTGTCAGGAGGATGGAGCCAGGCTCTTCTCAGTGGGGTCAAGCAATAGAGTAAGAGGCAGCAGGCACAAACTGGAACCCAGGAAGTTCCACCTAAGGATGAGGAAGAACTTCTTTGCTGTGAGGGTGTTGGAGCCCTGGCCCAGGCTGCCCAGAGAGGTTGTGGAGCCTCCTTCTCTGGAGAGATTCCCAAAACCATCTGGCCACAGTCCTGAGTGCTATGCTCTAGGAGACCCTGCTAGATCATCAAGTCCAACCATGTCCAACCCAACACCACCATGCCACTAAACCATGTGGCCAAGTGCCCCATCCCCAGTGGTATGGATTACTATAGCAGTTAAGAATGTTTCAGATTATTTGTAGTGCTGTTGTGAAGAATCAGAGGGAGAAACACTGGAGTATGCAGATCTGAATGTTCTTGCTTTGGTCAGTATTAGCTTGGTGCTCTGTCAGCTTTTCCTCCTGTTTGCTTGCTTTGTGAGCTCTTGACCCATTTGTGGTATTATTTAACATGCCTATTTGGGTGTATTATTATTTATTACTGTTCAATTTTATTCTCTGTATTATGTATAGATCTGTTCTTTGGCATTCATCTCTGTTTTAGTAATAATTATTATTATTTGCTATATTATTTAGCTCTGTTATTTATCAAGACTCTTTAGGTGCAGCTAAATGAGTGAAATCAACAAAAGAGAAGAGAAAAAGCTAATAATTTGCTCATGAAGCCCAAATCTTGATGTTATTTTAAGATATATCTATTTTTTGCCTTATTTTATAGCTCCACACTTAGGCTTCCCCAACTGCAAGTGTTCTAAAGGATAAAAGGGGCTTTAAAGGAGCCCTTAGGATAGAGTATGGCTTTAGAGATAACATGTTAAGCAAAGGCTTAATCTTAGATAGAGATTAAAGGCATAATTAGGGACATACTTTTGGCACAGAGCAGTCTCAGTTGGGCTATCAAGATGTCTGTGGAGTCTCTCTCAGTGGGGAAGGGAAGTGAGAAGCAGTTTCCACATGTAAAAGAAACCCAACAAAAATATCTCTGTAGATGAAAGCCTCAGATGATGATGATGATGATGACGACGACGACGACAACGAGGAGGAGGAGGAGGATGAAGATGACTTTGTGGAAGTCCCTGAGAAGGAAGGTTATGAGCCTCACATTCCAGACCACCTGCAGAAGGAATATGGTGAGTTTGCCCAGCTGCCAGCAGCTTTATCCCTGCATGTTCCTGCTGCACTCAAGTAAATAAACAGCCATGCTGAAGTCATAACCTGCTCAGTGGTGTGAGTAATCTCTGAGGAAGTCATTCCACAGATCCAGGAGCAACCATTGGCTCTAGATAAACAAATACTCTCTAGGAGCAAGAGCAAGGGAGATGAGAAGCTGGTTTCATTCCAGCAGGTTCCACTGGAGGTCAGAGGCTGAAAGCAGCACAGTGTATGCTTATGAGTGTGCTGAACACAAATGGGAGTGGAGGGATTGCAGAGTGGAGTTGTGAATGAGCCTGAATAATTAGACGTGCTGGTAGCAGTCTGGGGAGATAAGATAAGGATTTGGACTATTTGGAGATAAGTCTTAGGAGGAGCAGCTGAGGGAACTGGGCTTGGTTAGCCTGGAGAAGAGGAGGTTCAGGGGAGACCACCTCACTCTCTCCAGCTCCCTGAAAGGAGCTTGGAGCCAGGTGAGGGCTGGTTTCTTCTCCCAGGTTACCAGTGAGAGGAAATGGCCTCAAGTTGCACCAGGGGAGGTTTAGGTTGAGTATCAGGAAAAATTACAGACTCACAGAAAGTTAGGGGTTGGAAGGAACCTCTGGAGATCATCTAGTCCAACCCCCTGGCAGAGCAGGTTGCACAGGATGTGAAGGAAGATTTGGAATGTCTCCAGAGAAGAAGACTCCACAACCTCCCTGGGCAGCCTGTTTCAGTGCTCTACCACCCTCAGAGTAAAGAAGTTCCTCCTTATATTTAGATGGAACTTCCTCTGTCCCAGTTTGTGCCTGTTCCCTCTTGTCCTGTCCCTGGGCACCACTACCAAAAGCCTGGCCCCATCCTCCTGCCCCCACCCATGGAGTATTGATAAGCATTGATCAGATCCCCTCTCAGTCTGCTGTAGGCTAAACAAAGACAGGGTTCTCAGCTTTTCCCTGGAAGAGAGATGTTCAATTTCTTCCCTGCAAGAGTGGTTAGGCATTGGCCCAGGCTGCCCAGGGCAGTGGTGGAGTCACCAGCTCTGGAGGGGTTCAGAAAATGATGTTCTATACCATTATATGTTGCCTCTCCTAGACACCACCATTTTGCAGTGCATACTGACTCACTTCTAACTATGGCTAGCAGTGGGACTTTCAAAAAAGGAACATAATGGAGGGGAAAGGAGTAGCAGCCTTCTGTACTGTCAAGAGACTGGGGCCAGGTTCTGCTCAGTGGTGCCCAGGGACAGGCCAAGGGGCACTGGGCACAAACTGGAACCCAGGAGGTTCTACCTGAGCAGGAGGAGAAACTTGTTTGGTGTGAGGGTGTTGGAGCCCTGGCCCAGGCTGCCCAGAAAGGCTGTGGAGTCTCCTTGTGTGGAGAGATTCCAAAGGCAGTTGGAGGTGATCCTGGGCAAGCTGCTGGGGGTGACCCTGCTTTAGCTGGTGGGGTTGGACTAGGTGATCCCCAGAAGTCCCTTCTAACTCTCTCACCATGCTAGGATTGTGTGAATGCTAATATGGGCAAGTTTTCTATGCTTCTCAACTTCCCCTGGCAGTAAACTCTGCTCACCTCTTCCCTCTCTCCCTTTCCTCCCCTTTCTTTCCTCATGGGCACTCATTTTTAAACAACAAAGCATCTTACCACCCTTTGTATAAGACTAACACAATACTTCACTGCTCTTTGAATTCCTCCTCGTGGTAAAAGGAGAACAGAACAAGCCTCCTATCTATTCAAGGATATTAAAAAAATCTATATAAAATGGATTAAGAAATTCTCAATTTGTATTTAAACTGGTGCTGAGAGGAAAAGATATTAACTGTGCAGAAGCCAATCAATCAGAAAACAAAGCCTCTCCCTCATCTAGTATACATGTAGTTATGTGGGAGCTAATGATCACACTTGGCTGTTCTTTGTCTGATGGGTTTGTTACAAATAGCATTTTGGAAGAAAGGAGCCATTCTTGATGTTCCAGAAGTCACTTGACTTTTCTTGCTGCCATTTGAAGTTATGATGGAAGCTCCCAGCTCAGGAAAGAGTCTGAAAAGAATTCAAGCTGCATTTTGTGCATGTCCTGTCTTCTACCTGGGTGTACTCAAGTGCTTTCTTGGACCAACTAGTCAGTTCATGGTTCAAAATCAATTTCAGAAGCCAATATCTAGATGTGGTGCTTAGGGGCATGGTTTGTTGTCATGGTGGTGATAGGTTGATGGGTGGACTTGATGATCTTAGAGGTCTCTGAACTGGGGAGCTGGACCCAGGACTCCAGCTGTGGCTTGACTAGGGCAGGGTAGAGAGGGAGGAGAACCTCCCTCCCATCTGCTGGTCACACTCTTCTGAATGCAGCCCAGGAGATCATTGACCTTCTTGGTCCAGAGGGCACACTGCTGGCTCATGGTGACCTTGTTGTCCACTAGGACTCTCAGGTCCTTCTCTCCAGAGCTGCTTTCCAGCAGGCCAAGCCCTAACCTGTCCTGGTGCATGGAGTTCTTCCTCCCCAGGAGCAGGACCCTACACTTGCCTTTATATGTTTCTCATTGCCTGTGGAAGTGCAGTTATCATAGCAGTGACTTCAGCTTTAGCTTTGTGTAATCCAGCTGGGCTTTTGCTACATTTCTTCAGTTCAAGTTTAGCTCATGAGAACTCTCAACTGAAAAAGAAAAGAAACTCTTTGCAAGTGGAATGTTCTAACTGGAAGACTAAACCTTCCATGTAAACTAAAATCTCAGTGTTATCTAGAAGGTGCAAACAATTGAAAGCTTTTCTGTTTTTTCTCCTTTTGTTGTTCCTGTTCTGGAACAAACCAGGAGCAGTGAACAGGTCCTCAGGCTTTTCATACTAAACAGGAAAACAAAGTTGAAAACAGGACTGTGGAAGTGGATTGAAATGGGACATTTCCATGATTGGTTTCAATGTCACTTCATTCCTTTTCACTTCTCTTAGGAGAATGGAATTAATCTTACCAACAAGGTGAATTTCAAACTAAGCTGCTCCTTCTGATGGTGCATAGATGTGGTGCTCCTGAGGTCTGGCAAGTTTGTGAATCACCTAATGCAAAGAGATTTAGAGGCAGGGGAAGTTCTGTGTGCATAAGGAGACAAACATGGGCAGTTGTGTTATCTAGGTGTGTGATGCTGATGGTCTCCAAACTGATGATGATATTTAATAGAGAAGATGAATTGAGCAGGGGTGCAGATTGGGTGGAGGCAGGATTAAGTCAATTTGAATCTCCATGTATAGGATGAAATGTAAATTTGTGAGAAGAATTTAGGTGATTAGATAAGTGAAGTGTGAAGATATAACCCATTAGGGGTGTCATGCCAAATTAGCATTACCAGACTTTTAATGACCTCCCATTTGTATAATCCTTATTTACACTTGCACCTGATGTCTGCAACAGAGAAGAGCCCAGCCATCCTGTGGGGCCACAGAGCCATTTCACATCCCTTCTGTCACTAAAGAGGAAAAGAAACAACTCTGGAAAAAAGAATTTTTATGGAGTTCCTCTGGTTCTTAGAACTTGGCCCTGATGTGCTTATCCTGGCTGTACCTAGAGACTGGGGAACAGAGGCTGGAGAGCAGCCCCACAGAGAGGGCTCTGGGGGTTCTGCTCCATGGCAGGTTGAAGATGAGTCAAGAGTGTGTCCTGGCAGCCAAGAGGGCAACTGTGTCCTGGGGTGCATCCAGCACTGCAGTGCAGCTGGTGGAGGGAAGGGATTGTCCTGCTCTGCTCTGGGCTGCTGTGGCCTCAGCTCCAGCGCTGGCTGCACTTTGGGTGCCACAGTGGGAAAAGGATCTAAAGCTACTGGAGAGCATCCAAAGGAGGCCACAGAGATGGTGAAGGGTCTAGAGGGGAAGCTATGTGAGGAGCTTGGGTTGTTCAGCCTGGAGAAGGAGGCTGAAAGGAGACCTCCTGGTGGTCTACAGCTTCCTGAGGAGGGGAAGCAGAGGGGCAGGAGCTGATCTCTTCTCTCTGGTGACCAGTGGCAGGAGCTGAGGGAACAGCATGAAGCTGTGCCAGGGGAGGGTTAGGCTGGGTATCAGGCAAAGGTTGTTCCCCCAGAGGGTGGTGGAGCACCGGAACGGGCTCCCCAGGGCAGGAGTCACAGCACCCAGGCTGCCAGAATTCCAGAAGCATTTGGCCAATGCTCTCAGACACATGGGGTGACTGTTGGGGTTGTCCTGTGCAGGGACAGGAGCTGGACTCTATGGTCCTGGTGGGTCCTTCCAGCTCAGATTCTCTGATTATATCAGTTGCTCTTGTATGGCTAGTATATGAATCCGTAAAAATTGAGTTGTTACTCATACAAAAGAAAGCTTTAGGGAGAGAGAAAATCTTGGTTTTGCTTGAGATTTCTCATGTTGCAGCCTTTGCTGGTCAGCTGTTGGTTGCATTGGCTTAAAGCCTTAAGGTGGGCAAGGTAAGAGATGGAGCTGTGCAGCTTCTCACTTTCTTCTTGTGGCATAGACAGAATTCAGTGGTGAATCATAAATGTTTTAATACCCATTCTGCTGCTTTGATTTATTGTGACTCTCAGCTGTAATTGTAAACCAACAATAAATAGGCCAAATGAGTGAGAGCTAGCATCAGAACACATGAACATGTTCCAGTAAGCCAAAGTACTGATGTCATTTTAATGAGCTCTTCTAGTTCACTAACACTGTGTTCTCTTCCCTTCTGTAATTTGAATTTCCAAAGCAAACTTCACAAACTTTGCATCCCTGGAGTTGAGCATAGCTGCATTCAAAGGTGCTCTTGGCTTTAGAACAGATCCCTTGACAACTTCATACAGAAATACTCACATGTGCAGTCACCCATGTGGTAAGTTGCATGGAATCATTAAGTTTGGAAAAGACCTCCAAGATCAGCAAGTCCAACCATCCACCCAACACCCCCATGCCCCTAAACCATGTCTCTAAGTGCCACATCTACATGGTTTTTGAGCCCCTCCAGGGTTGGTGACTCCACCCCTGCCCTGGGCAGCCTGGGCCAATCCCTGACCACTCTTGCAGGGAAGAAATTGTTCTTAATATCCAACCTGCACCTCCCCTGGTGCAACTTGAGGCCATTTCCTCTTATCTTATCACTTGTTACCTGGGAGAAGAGACCAACCCCCATCCCACTCCAACCTCCTTTCAGGGAGTTGGAGAGAGTGAGAAGGCCTCCCCTGAGCCTCCTCTTCTCCAGGCTAACCAACCCCAGTTCCCTCAGCTGCTCCTCACAGCACTTGTGCTCTAGACCCTTCACCACCTTCCTTGCCCTTCTTTGGACAAGCTCCAACACCTCAATGTCCTTTTTGGAGTGAGGAGCCCAAAACTGACCCCAGAATTCCAGGTGTAGCCTCCCCAGTGCCCAGTCCAGGAGGCCAATCCCTGCCCTAGCCCTGCTGCCACACTAGTGCTGCTCCAAGCCAGGATAATTCTAAATCAGCATTTCAAGTTCAGTTCACTTAGCAATAAATCTTATTGTGCTTCCTGAGTAAAATACATTCAATTTTGATCCTTATGAGCACCTTAGAAGGTAAGTGAGGAAATAATTGTACCTGAACTGCTGGCTTTTCCTGACAGTCTTGGAGAGACAATGTCTGGACTAATACATCCAGCTTGCCTAAGAGTCAACAAATGGGAAACAGAAATGATGATGCTGGGTTTTAGTTTTTTCTCAACAAAGTTTAAGTCCCTGATACTTGTTTATATTCCATCTCTGTTTTTTCAATTAAACTTCAGTGAATCCAAGGGAACCAGATTGCTTCTAAATCCACCCAGCTGAGGAAACCTCTGCTTGCTCTTGCTCTGAATTTTTCACTGAGGAGTTGGGGAGGGGGGGGGCTTTTATCTCCCCCTAATCCCCCCATTTCTGGCAGGACATAATCTCTTTCTCCAATTTACATTTTAATTACCAGCCCAGCTGAACTAGCTCCAATCAATAATGTCAGCATTCAAGCAGCCTCCCTTCAGCTGCAGCCCCAGCCTCTCTCTTTTCCTCCTATTGATTTATCTTGGGAACAAGGTCTACTTTTATTGCTTCAGGCAAATAGGTGCCATTTGGTCAATTGAAACAAAATAAAAAAAAAAAGAGGAGATTGGAACATTTTGGGGGTTTATGATTCCTTTTAAAAGCTGCTATTGGAAGACTTTAAACCCAGGGACTGTGTTTGTGTGAAACAAAATACAAGGGTAGAATTCTTAAGGGGAAGTTGAGTTTAAAAAACTGCATTTAATTCCCAGCTATAGCTTAAAAACAAAACCAAAAATCCCCACCCTGATCCCATTCAGCTACAGCTGACTCTTGGCTTTCTCTTGTTAGCAAAAGCTAGTTTTCTAAACAAATATGTTTAAAGAGAATCCACAGTGGATGTTCTGTTGCTGGGGCTATGTTGTATTTACCTTGAGCCATTTTCCTGTTAATGGTTTGAAATAAGAAATCAATGGGGAGAATATTTTGTTCTTGTAACTCTTCAGAATTCCTGTATTGATCTTTTTGGATGTGATTTTATCTGTCTAAATGTCACATTGTCCATTTATCTCTCTTGCCTTTTCTGTGTGTTGCTGGCTGCTTGTCTCTGCTGGTCACATCTTCTCCCCCTCAAAGAAACTCAGTGAAGGGAAGGAGCAATCAGGCTTCTTGTGAACCTCACAGGACAAAATGGGAATGGAACTAAGGTTTCCTGCCAACTTTTAATACATGCTAGGGGCTGGAGCATCTCCCTTGGGAGGAAAGGCTGAGGGAGCTGGGCTTGGGTAGCCTGGAGAAGAGGAGGCTGAGAGGAGACCTGCTCAGTGGAGAGAAGGATCTGAAGAGAGGGTGTCAGGAGGATGGAGCCAGGCTCTTCATGGTGCCAGGCAATAGGATGTGAGGCAGTAGACACAAAGTGCAACACAAAAAGTTCCACCTACAGATGAGGAAGAACTTCTTCGCTGTGAGGCTGCCAGAGCCCTGGCCCAGGTTGCCCAGAGAGGTTGTGGAGTCTCCTTCTCTAGAGGCATTCCAAAACCATGGAGGAGATGTCCTTCCCAGCACAAGGACTCAGCTTCTGATTGAGGCACTTGGAAAGTTCAGATCCCTTTGTTTCTGGCAGGTGGATCTAGAAGGTTGTAGCTCAGCCACTTAATCTGTGGCCAGAGTCTGGCAATGCCTTCTGTGTGGTTCCACCTCCTAGGTTGCAGGGTGGGACAGATGAATCAAGGTCAGGCTGAGTTACTGCAGGAAGGGTTCAGGGCAAAGTTGCTCTGATTTTGTTTGTTATAAATAGGTTTTTCTTGGAAATTAAAATAGTTTGTGCCCCAAAGCTACCTGCTGCTGTGAGTCCTGCAGTTCCCACTCAAAGGGTGGGTGATACCACATTAGCTTTTACTTTTTCAGTTGATATTTTGGGATACATTTCATGATTAACAAAGCAAGAATGCTTCTGGGTAGAGCTTCAGGGCTGGCTAGAAGAGACTGTCAGTCCTAATTAAAGAGTAGCTAAAACTTACCAGGTAAACTCATGTTGCTTCTCCTAGAAAGGCTGAAATCATGTGCTTAAAATTCCAGTCTTGTGAAATTATGACTTTATTGGGTTGATTTGGGATTTTTTGGGGGGGGAGGCTTGGCATTTCAGTCACTTCTTTTATGGAAAGGCTTTATGATGGGCAAAATGTAGTCATTACTAGTGTGAGGGATCAGGTCCTTTCATTTCTAGCTGTCGTTGGCTGAAGACTTCTTCCTACTGCCAGCTAATAGAGTTGCTTCTCAAGCTCAGCAGGTAGAGGCATGTGCTGTCTAACTGCTCAGCCTATCTAATTGCATCATTACAGTCCCTGCTGGCTCTCTAATCTAGCTGTATAAAGTAATTAAGTTGCCCCACCACTGAGCTGCTGGTGCTGAACATCAATGCCTGGTTGTTGCCTTGCAGTGAGCTTGTTCCTCAGGTCTATGTGGCTCAGGCATTTCCTCCTCTGGGGGTATGGTCATTGCTTCTGCCAGCACTTAGAGATCTTTGATCTGGGCAAATTGTGGGGTTTAGTAGCTGTGAGAGAAGAATGGTCTCTGGATAATTGTGTCTGGGGATGTATTTAGGAAGCAAAACTCACCTATTCTCAGGGGGGCTGCACTTTAACAGATCAGAGCTGTTTTGGTTTGTAGTCTCAGCTCTGAAGGGTCAATATGGTAGTGAGAATCATCAAAGAACAGGTTTCCCTGACAGCAGTGCTCTCATCAAATCATGGGATCAGTTTTGGGCTCCTCACTCCAAAAAGGACATTGAGGTGTTGGAGCTTGTCCAAAGAAGGGCAAGGAAGGTGGTGAAGGGTCTAGAGCCCAAGTGCTGTGAGGAGCAGCTGAGGGAATTGGGATTGGTTAGCCTGGAGAAGAGGAGGCTCAGGGGAGACCTTCTCACTCTCTGCAACTCCCTGAAAGGAGATTGGAATGGGATGGGTGTTGGTCTCTTCTCCCAGGTGACTAGTGATAGGACAAGAACAAATGAGCTCAAGTTGCAGCAGGGGAGGTGCAGGTTGGATATGTCTTTTGGGACTCTAAGTGTTAAACAGTAGTGCCAATAGCTCATTTCTTCTATTTTACCTTGCTATAACCTCGAGTACAGACCTGACATACCTGCAAGTGGATGCCTCACTAGAACCTTATGGGCCAAAAGCATTATTGCAGTTCAGGCAAGGTGAAGTAACATAATTCTTCCTTGTCACTGCATGTCATACCAAATGGTTGCTCTAGTTAGTTACTCACTCTGTTTCTGTTCCAAAAGAAGGAAGTTTCACAAGCAGAAATGCCACCCTATGGGTGGGATTGATGTCCAATACAAACTGAAAGCAGTAAGATGTGTCATCAGCATGCTGAGCTGGTTGGCCCTACTGGGAAATGTTGAAGGTGGGAGAAGTGACTGACTCCTAAACATCAAGTCTTTTTTTGCAGGGTTAGAGCCTCAGTCACCTCCAAAAGCACCAATGGGGAAGATATCAACAGGACCAGCTCCATTGACCTCCCGTGCCCAGCTGAGAGGGAATGAAGAGGAACTTGATCCAACCTGTGCAGCTGCTACACTGAAACTTCTCAGAGACAAACTACCAAAGTTACCTCCTCCATCTGCCAGGTGATCCTTGGGTTTAGTTCTTGTAGAAACCTCTTGCTCTTAGTTGCATTTGTTAGGCATGAAAGCACACAGAGAAGCACTCATGAACTAGGCAGACTGTTCAGGTTGGCTGTTTCCTTTTGAAGTTACTATTCTTCTGCAGGAGAGGTTTGAGCTGGATGTTAGGCAAAGGTTGTTCCCTCAGAGGGTGGTGGAGCACTGGAACAGGCTCCCCAGGGCAGTAGTCACAGCACCAAGGCTGCCAGAATTCCAGAAGCATCTGGATGATGCTGTTAGACAGGTGGTGTGATTGTTGGGGTTGTCCTGTGCACAGGCAGGAGTTGGACTTGATGATCCTTGTGGGTTCCTTCCAGCTCAGGACATTCTGTGATTCTACTGAGACACACATTCACTGCTTGATGCTTGGGATTTTGTTAGTGGTTGCACCAGGATCTTGAGGAACCTTGTACTGCTCACTTGGTTTAGGTTTTGTTTGGTTTGAGTGGTCTCTATGGAAACATAAAGTGTTCCCTTCTCTTCTAACAGAAAGAAAAACACCCTGTCCCCATTTACTGGGGTAATTTTTGGTGTTCAACTAAACAGAACTTCTCCTAATACTAAATTAGAAAGGAGCTTCAACCATCTCTTGGTTCCTAGTCTGTGTGACTGCCATGTGAACATAGGCATGAGTTTACAGAAGCAAGGTCTTTCCAAAAATGATTTGCCACATCAGTAGCTGTTCTTACAGTACAGCATGCATGATTCACTGCTGCCCCCATTACAGAGGGATCCCAGAATGGTTCAGGTTGGAAAGGGCCAACAGAGGTCATCTAGTCCAGCCTCAGTTTCTAGCAGGATTCACTAGAGCACAGTACTCAGGCGTGTGTCCAGATGGTCCCTGAACATTTCCAGGGCAAAAGATTCCACAACCTCTCTGGGCAACCTGGGCCAGGGCTCTGGCACCCTCACAGCAAAGAAATTCTTCTTCATCTTTAGGTGGAACTTCCTCTGTCCCAGTTTGTGCCCATTGCCTCACATCCTATTGCTTGGCACCATGGAGAAGAGCCTGGCTCCATCCTCCTGACACCCTCCCTGCAGATCCTTCTCTCCACTGAGCAGGTCTCCTCTCAGCCTCCTCTTCCTTCTGCAGGCTACCCAGGCCCAGCTCCCTCAGCCTTTCCTTCCCAAGGGAGATGCTCCAGCCCCTCAGCATCTTTGGAGCTCTCTGCTGGACTCCCTCCAGGAGCTCCACATGAGATCTCTAGGCTTCAACACCCATACATTTTCTCTAGCTTTAACTAATGTGTGCCTAAGCTTCCTGGTGCAGAGTGCTTGACTTAGTGTGTGGTGTTATGGTCTGTATGTGTCCTTTAAATCATAAACCAGGAGGACAATCCTGCAAAGGTAGTTGTAGTCCTAGCTCTAAGATAGTATGAGTCTTGGTGTAAAATCTGAGGAAATAAAGAGAAAAAGCTGTTGTGGTCATTGCTCTTCATCTGTTTTCTCTAGTGACTCTGTGACTACTGAGCCAGCAGCCCTGGAAGAGCCTGACAGTAAGAGAAGAAAATTAGAAGAAGAAAGAGCTAAAGCTCCCCTCATGCCTTTTGGATTAGATCTTCAGTACTGGGGCCAGGAACAGCCAAGTGCTGGGAAGATTCTCAAGTAATGCTCTTTTTCTTTTAAGACAAAATTAAACAAATAGAGAGATTGACTTGTACTCAGAGGTCATGCAGAGAGGTGACTGCTAGTTCTTTTGATAATTACTTTTCTTTTTATCCCTTGTGTTGCAGGACCCATAAACAAAGTCAGAAATTCTACCTTTTAAATGATATTTGTTTGGGGAAGATGTGATACTAATTAAATACCTTTTGATGCTTCAAAGCACACTGGTTTTTTCCACCCCCCCTGCTCTTTTCATGTTTCTGTATTGTTTGCAGCATGGCATCACTGACTCCAATTGAAAGTGGTTCCTCATTATGCAAAGTGCTCTGCAAGTGCAGGATAGACATTCTCTCTGCTGGAGACTTTCCAGGCTAAAGAAACAACTAGGAGAAAGGCTAGGGACCACCAGAGGTCACCTAGTCCAACCTCTCTGCTCTAGGAGGTTCCACTAAAGCACAGCACTCAGGATAGTGGCCAGATGGTTTTGGAATCTCTCCAGAGAAGGAGACTCCACAACCTCTCTGGGCAGCCTGGGCCAGGGCTCTGGCAGCCTCCCAGCAAAGAAGTTCTTCCTCCTGGTTAGGTGGCAAAGGCTGGGGGTATTTTTCCTGACTTTGCAGAGTGGTAGCTGGGAAAATTGATATGCTGCTGCAGTCACACAAGAAATGCAGGTGGCAGTCACAAGGTTGGAATTTGGATCTCTCACTTTCCATTCTGCTCCGGGAAGGTTTTGTGTTTCTTGGACATGAAGCATTGCTGACTTGGGGAAAGCTTTAGGAGTACTGGGGAGAAGAGGTGGTAGGTATGCCTCAGAATGTGGTTTTAGCAGTCAGTTCTAAAACCTCTTTTTAGCTCTACTATTCTTATATGACAGTTTTGATGCAGTCTTCCCTCTAGGTAGAAATCTCTTTTAGGTCACTTCGCTATCACTTTGTACCATACCTATATGCACACATAAGATGCCTAGGGGGGAATAAACCAACCAACCACCTGTGGAATGTGTATGGAACTTCAATTTTTCCAATTTGAGTGGAAAAACTGTTCCCTTTCCCCTGTTTCACACTGCCCTCACTTCATGGCAGCATGTCCAGTTAATTAGCATTGTGGTAGTGAGAAAGTAGCAACTAGGAAGTTGTTTAAGCAAAAAGAGATTTTGTTTAGCTGATGGAGGATTGAGTGCAGCCTCAGTGAGTTTGCAGATGACACCAAGTGGGGTGGAAGTGTTGATCTGCTGGAGGGTAGGAGGCTCTGCAGAGGGATCTGGCCAGGCTGGATCAATGGGTCAAGGCCAATGGGATGAGGTTCAACAAGGCATGAGCCTTCCAAACTCATCTACCTTTCTCCTTGATTTAAATTAACTCACTTTTAGGATCAGAATAGATTAGCTGGGGCAGCACTTTCTCTGTCTGTGTCTAGGACATTGGAATTAGCTCACTTAGCACTTGATCCTGGATCTCTCTCTGCCTCAGGCAGGATTGAGACTTTCTATTTATTCAAGTATTTGATAACTTTCCCAACATCCCAGCAATGAAGTTGGTGTAGGAATTTACAGGAAGAGTGCAATATTTCTCCAGGAGCTGGGCTTAGTTTTAAATTTCAGTTAACCATTATTATTGTTATTATTCTTCTTCCTCCTAATGTATAGCTAATTAATTTCCATGAAAGATTTCTCTAGATCCCTAACACTCTTCCTATGAGTGTCAGTGGGGTCTGACTTTTCTGCTTACTTACCTCTTCCTCTTCTTTTCTCCCTTGCAAACAGCTTTTATTTGTCACATGCAACATTTTATTTCAAGCAAAGATGTGACTTAAATGACAACAGCAGGAAAGCAGAAAACTTTGAGAATGAACTCTTTGTTCTTTTCTCCCCTGCTGAGTCATGCTGGCAGAAAATAAGTTACATCCTTGTAGTGAACAACAATATTGAGGAATGTGGAGGAGTTGTAGATTCATGGAATGGTTTGGGTTGGAATCAGGCTATTTCAAGTCCAATTCCCAAGTATTGATCAATGATATATAGAATAAAACACAGTTTTCATTTCCAGCAGATTTGTTGGATGCAGATTTGGAGGTGGTGGGTGGAAAAAAACCAACATTAAATAGGGCTTTTTCCTAGTTGGAGAGGTTGGCATGCACAGCTGTTAGCTGCTGCTTCCTTCTCATGTGGCTGTAATTTGATAATGCAGAGGGGGAGGAGGGCTCAGACCACCAAAGGACACTTGAATTTTCCTAAGAGGTTCTGTCAATCTACCTTGCCCATAGAAACCCTGTCTGGTGTCTTTTTAGGAGTGCTTTCCCTTTCTCCTGTCTGGAAGGTTAGTAAGACAGACCTTGCAGTCAGTCTTCTTTTCAAGGTATCACTAAAACTAAGCAAATAACTGGGTTGCCTTCTTTTATTTGCTGTCTGTGGTGCAATCTTGCCCCCGAAATTCTGAAGCTGAGATGCTGTAGGACCAGTAGCAGTGCATAGACAGGAGTTGGACTCTGATCATGGTGGCTTCTTCCAACCCAGGAGATTCTATGATTCCATGATAAGTGACTCTGGATGGCAGATCACCAACTAGAGCTAAGACTTGTAACAGATTAGCAGATGAAACAAGAAATCAATACTAGGCTTTTGTGACATTTTAAAGACATCTTTGTGATATAGGAGTGCTAAGAAAGAATGGGAGGTTTCTAGGTTTTTCTAACTCCCTAGCAAAGCTTCTCTCCCTGTTAGATGCCAGTTTACCACAGGATGATCCTTTGTCCTTCCAACACCTTTACTAATCACCTTCATTCATTCTTTCCCCAGATTTGCTTCTGAGCATCGATTTTGGGCACCCAGTGAAGTGGAGGAAGAGGTGGAAAATAAAGAAATCACTGAAATGTTAAAAACTAGATATATAACATTTGCTGGCAAGTTTGAGCCAGTGACACACAAATGTGGAGCTCCAAGGCCTGATGGAAGCCTGTGTGAGAGGCAAGATCGGATTAAGGTGGGCACCAAGTCACACAACCTCCAGGATATGAGGTCTGTGGAGCAGAGCTCATTCAAACATGTCCAGAAAGGTTGATTTCACATTGTTAGTGTAGCTCAGAAGAAGGGAAGAAAGTTGTGTCTGGAGAAGTTGGCTGGTAAAGATGTGCTACCTATGGGAACCATCCTTTTGGGAAGGGAGCTGGAAACATTGAAGGAACCCTCAAATAGTTTTGGCACTCATCATAGGGTTTTAGTTTTCATTTATTACTGGGATCAATGAGTACCTGGCAATAAAGCAGAGACAATTAGTTGGTTGCTGAATTTTTCCCTTGTTTAGAGGCCTATTTGATACTAACTGTTTTGAGAAGGTTGGGTAGTTGAGAGGCAGAGAGATTTTATTTACAAATGAGGTTTTCTGAAAGCTAAATCTTACCCAGCCTCAGATTATGAACCCCATTGAGCAGGAATTAAAAACCTTGTTCCAATAGCCCTATTCTTCCTGTATGACCTGGGATTGAAGGAGCTGAATATGCACTAAAATACTTCAGATGAGGTGGTTCCAGGGTAGGGATATAGCATAAGGAGCAACAGAATTTGGACTCAATGATCTTTGGAGGTCCCTTCCAACTTGGGACATTCTGTGATAGGACAAAGCATTGGTGACCTTGAGCCAGACTTAACAGGATGTGCTACTTGGCCTCTTGAAACTGGATATTGGAGGTTATTTCTTTGAGATTTTGATTATATTAAACACATCATGTTTATGGGGATCCTGCTGCTTTCTAAGGAGGACTGGGAATCAGTAGAGTTTAGTCATTTGATTCCAGTGTCTGCCTTTAAGCTATGTTGGATAATATGTTGAATAATTGCATTCAGAATGATAAAGTTGGGGTTTCTTCCCCTCTCCCCTTTTCTTTTTTCTGAAGTGCCCTTTCCATGGGAAGATAATTCCTAGGGATGACTCTGGGATTCCCATTCATGCAGAGGACAGAGCCAGAGAGGAAAAGCTGCAGTTGGAGAAGCAAGCAGCTCAGCCAGGTTTGTGTCTTCAGAGCATCCTGAACCAAAAAATAATGTAAAGAAAAAGAGGCAGAGGTGGGAGATAAGCTTAAAGTGTAAGTGGAATGTTTTTATTGTGTATGTTTGTGTGTGTATTGCATCCAGTATTTCCAGTACCCAGTATATTTGCAGTCTATGCAATCATTATATATTTTGGCTGTGTGATATATTCGTGGGTTATCTATGTGTAGATACAAATGTCTCTACAAACATGTAGACAAATATATCAAATATGGATAAATATGCAAGCATATAGATAAAATAGAGCTCCAAGTTGGACAACAATCTCCTTACACTGCTGGACAGCAAATGTGCCAGGCTTGAGAAGGAGGAGGAGATGATCTTTTACTGCTGAAGGCACAAGGTGCCATCCACAAAGCTGGATCTTTATCATAGGGATATATCATAAGTGTTTCTGGTATTTAAAGTCCTGTTGATTGTAACTGGCAGATCATTCCCAGGGATTCCTGCTTATCTGGGAAATATGGATGCATGTGTATGCAGAGAATAAGGTTCACTTGCTGTTTGTTCTGTATTTTCAAGAGTTGAGTGTTGCTAATGCTTCTCAGACAGATGAATCACAGCCTTGATCTTAAGGAATATGTTTATTAAGGACAATTAAACCTCTTTCCTGGAAAATGCTGGACAGGAACTGTTCCTGTGCTGCTGAAAAGAAGTTGTCTAATCTTGCTGCTCACTAACAGTTGTGATTTCCATATTCTAATGATATTAACATTAGGGCAAGTGTGTTATTCCAAATACTGGCAGAGTGGGGGTTTTTTTCCTCTCATTTCAGGAACTTGTTTTTTATTCTGTATTCCCTTTACCTACTCACTGACCACTTGTGTTTTGGGAGGAGAATCCTTGCCCTTGTTAAGCTGTGTGAGTGTGCAGCATCCCTAGAAAAGGCTCTGGGCTAGGGAAGCCTTCACCTTGGCCTTTACTTTATTGTCATTATAACTAGGCTGGATGTTCTGTTAGGCACAGGGTGTGTGATGTGCTGGATGAAGGAAGCAAGCAGACCTGTGCTGGTTAATTGTTGAAGCATTGGGGATGGGCAACAAAACTAATGGCCCTCTCCCTGAATCCTAGCTGCTGCTTTCAGGGGTGGAATGCTCTGGAGGGAAGGCTCATTCTTCCCCAGTATTACCTGGGTATTTTTAGCCAGGATAAAGTGCTGGAGTGCTAGGTAAGGGATGCAGGCAATGAGAGAGCAAGCAAGGAATTCATAGGCAAGAAGACTTCCAAAGGCAATAAGAGACTTTTTGGCAAGAGTACCACTAAACCTCAGTAGTGATGGACAGAAGGTAGGTAGATGTTCATAGAGCTCTAAGGGGGCTGCCATCAGGAAGCTACTGGAAGCTGGTGGACTACAAAGGAAGATGGGAGAGAGGGATCTATCCAGCAAAGACATAGTGTGCAACTGGAGGGGCAGGTTTGTTTTCAAAGCTTTTATTTACTCTGCCTTCCTCCAGAGGTGTTAGTTTTCTCTCTTTTATTCCAGGAGAATATTCTGCATTCCAATTAAACCTACCCATAGGCTTTCCCATTTTGATAATTTCTTGTATCCTCTCTTTAAGGAGTTAGCTCTCTCTTAACCTCTGACTGCCTCAGTGTGTTGCACCAGTTTCACAGTCCTATATATTAGTAATCCAGCCAACAGCATGGGCACAGTTGTGCTGTCACAGCAAAAGCAGGGCAGAGATGTGGGTGCTGTGCTATAAAGGAAGTTCTCAACTTAGCTATGAGCAACTCAAACTAGTAAATTAAACTGGTAGGTGTTCTTGAGGGACTAGTTTCAAAGGAAAAAGTAATACTCTGGTATAAAATCACTTGCACTGGAAAATAGTAATTGATTTCCCCACCCTGTGAAATTGCCATTGCTTGAGGCTAGACATAATATTTATTTTTATTCCAGTGTCAGCTCACTGTTGTTAGAGGCTTCTCACCTCTGGCCCACAAGGATGTGGATGTTAGTCCCAAGCCAGTGTTGACATTGCTGTGTTGCATTATTGAGTGCTGTTGTTAAGCTGAGATGTCATACAAAGGTCCAGCCCAGCTGTCTGGGGAGATGCTCAACAAGCTATGGCACTTCATTTACTGGACAAAACCTTACAGGTTTCTAAAGCAACACCAGATGTCACTGAATACTTTTATCCACTGCTTTTTGTTCTTTGAGGTTTGCTTTTGTTTATCTTTCTGTGCCTCACTAGTATTATGTTTGTTGTATGATATTTCCCTCCACCTGTTAAAATGCTCTGGTGTGTGTTTGTTTGTTTGTTTGGAGCTTCTGGTTTGGGCAGGGTGTTTGGTTGGTTTGCATTGGGCTTGGGTTTGTGTTTTATTAAATAAGGACTTGAAGAAAGCCTGAGCAGTGCTTGGAAAATACCCAAGTGGGACCCCACTTTGCACAGCAAGTGTTTGGTATTCTGGTTGACAACAGCATTTGACCTGGACAGGCAGGAGAATTGTGTGGAGAAGAACCCCATGGAGTCCAACAGGGGCAAGTGTAGAGTCCTGTTCCTGGGGAGGAACAATCTCATGGAGCAGGACAGGTTAGGGCTTGGCCTGCTGGAAAGCAGCTCTGCAGAGAAGGATGTGGGAGTGCTGGTGGACAACAAGGTCATCATTAGCCAACACTGTGCTCTCTGGACCAAGAAGGCCAATGGTCTGCTGGGCTGCATTCAGAAGAGTGTGACCAGCAGTCCAGCAGAGGCTAGGAAGGTGCTGAGGGGACTGGAGCATCTGGGAGGAGGACAGGCTGAGAGCCCTGGGTACAAAGTGTGGCTATCTCCAAGGGGAAATTGCATTAGAAAGACTTGGAGCCATCTGGGTTGGCTGAAAAAACAGCAAGTGCCACTCCAAAGAGTGACATGGTCCAAATTCAGCATAAATGTCAGAATCCTGTGTTTTAAGAACAAGCAGTTGCCAGTTATTTGTCAGATAGTTTCCTGTTTGTCATTCAGGCTTTCTTGCCTGCAGAAATTGTAACCCCAAATGCCTGCCACCCCAAGTGACCATCTTTGTAGATACAGAGAAACACAGTCCCAAACCACTCTGCAATTTCCCTTCTACACCAAAATGGTCACTGAGTGTGACAAATATTGGCACCCACATTCCAGGAAAGACAGAGGCAATGTCCTGTCTGAAGAACATGGTGAGCAGGAGAAGCAGAGAAGGAGAAAACAGAACACTTAGCCTTGATAGATCCTAAGACCTCACAGACTTTATGTATTTAATGCTATTTTTTTTTTTCCTGAAGTGAGGGAATACAGAACAGCACAGTTCAGCTACAGGAACCATTAATCCAAGATTAAGGAAAACTGTCTAAACAGTTTATCTCCCAGTAATAAGAAGGTGTCACAGTTTAGGAACCCAGTGAATGGAGCAATTGTTTAAACACAAGGGGGGAAAAAAAACCCACCCCAGCAGCATCCAGTGGAGATGAAATGAGCATTTGAGGAAAATGAAGGAGCAATTTAAAAGCCTTTGAGAGAAATCAATAGGATGCCAAGGAAGAGCAGCCCTTTTGGAGCATTGATGGGGCCCCTAAAGCTCTTCATACATTGTTACTGAGTTTAGCAGCAGGGAAAAGAAAATGACACAGTTTGCAAGGGGAGGTGGGAATCAATACTTTAGTTAGTACAGAGATGCTATTTCACATCTGACTGGCCAGCAGCCTGCCTTCACCAGCCTGGCCTGATACCTGTTTGTTAACAAGTCACTAAGGGCTGAAAAAACAGACACTCTTCAGGGCTGACACACAAAAAAAGAGACCCTTAATTTGCTCCTGGGTGAGAACTGTTGGAACAGGATGAATGCTGCAGATTAGCAGGTCAGCCTAAGCCCACCTGGTTCCTTGTCTCAGCACCAAAGAGCCCAAAGCACCATTGTGAGGATGTGAGCTAGAGGTTACAATTTTATACTAGGTTAAAAAATGCCCCATAATAACCATGAGAGTGTTGTCCAAACACAGTCCTTGGCACACAGACTGCATTACTTTGATGTAATTGTTTTCCCTTTCCCTCACACAAGGATGAAAATAAACCAAATATCCAGTGGGGAACAGATGTAGGAAGAGTTTTGGTGGAATTTAAGCATGTGACTGATCCCCAGGTTTTCAGGTATTTTCACAGTTTTTCAAACTGTCAGCATTAGCAAATCCCAGGATGCCAGCATGCTAGGGGCTGGAAGGGACCTCTGGAGATCATCTAGTCCCTGCACCCACAGCAGCTTGCCCAGGGTCACCTCCAGCTAGGGTTGGAGCATCTCCACACAAGAAGACTCCACAACCTCTCTGGGCAGCCTGCGCCAGGGCTCCAACAGTCTCACACCAAACAAGTTTCTCCTCCTGCTCAGCTGGAACCTCCTGGGTTTCAGTTTGTGCTCAGTGCCCCTTGGCCTGGCCCTTGCCACCACTGGGCAGAGTCTGGCCCCAGCCTCTTGCCCCCACCCTTGAGCTCTTGCTCAGCATTGAGCAGCTCCCCTCTGGGGCTGCTCTCCTCCAGGCTAAGCAGCCCCAGGGCTCTCAGCCTTTCCTCCTCCCACAGATGCTCCAGTGCCCTCAGCATCTTCCTAGCCTCTGCTGGACTCTCTCCAGTAGTTCCTTGTCTCTCTTGCACTGGGGAGCCCACAACTGGACCCAGGACTCCAGCTGTGGCCTGACTAGGGCAGAAGAGAAGAGGAGGAGAACTTCCCCTGCCCTGCTGGTCACACTCTTCTGAATGCAGCCCAGAACCTCTACTCTCCTCACAAGCTGACAGACTGGTTTGGGGTTTGTTTTTAGGTTCATTTACTCACAGTTTATTTATGGAGATAAGTTTCTCAGCTACATGGTTGGCATTTTGTTCAATCTCTAAACAATAATCACTGTGTTTATGTCACCTCTCCTACAAGGAATCATTTCCTTGGCATTTTGCTACTGCAAAGACTTTGACTAAAGTCTTCCTGCAGTTTGGTCTGGAACAGAACAGTTTGATCTACAGCAGCTAATAATAGATCCTAATCCGAAACTGGGAGGGCTTTTTTTTTCTTCATGAAGCTCTCTCCTTTTGGCTAACTGCTTTATCCTCCCCTTCCTTTGTGTATCACCCTTCCAGCACAATGACCCTGCCCTCACCTAGCAGTGCCAAGAACCTTCAGAGCCTGCAAATTCCTCCTGGCTTTGGGCTTTCAACGTGCATCTTTGGTTTTGCCTTTTGAACAGAGTGGCGAGACCCAGAGTTCCTGAGAGAAGTTGAAGCAGCTACAGGAGTGGATCTGGGTTCCTCTAAAAATCATGGAAAGGGAGGGAAGAAGAAAGGGAAGAAGACAAAATACCCTAACCTGACAGATCTGAAGCAACAAGCTAACACTCCCAGGGCTCGGCTTGAGAAGAAAGTCTTCAATAAGTAAGATGCTCAAGTTCTCTGAAAGCTCTTGCATTCCTCTCCTCCTCTTTTTTATCCTCCACCTCTTCTTTCTCTTTTTGGTTCCTCCTTTTTTTTCTTTACCTCCTTCTCTGTTTTGGTTTTTAATCCTTTAATTGCTGTAGTGGCTTATCTAGATGATTATCCAGTAACCAGATGGATGCTGCTTTCTGGCTGCAGATAGTACTGGAGCTGGAAAGGTGGTGATGTGTTCAGAGTGGCCCAACTTAACAGCATCAGACACACTAGAGGAGTGTAGCTGGAGTGAAATGGAGGTGTTTTCTTTTGATGAATCTGTGCTGGGCTGTCCTGAGCAGAACTTCAGCTAATAAAAAGGTCTGTCAAAACCCCCTTGGCTTTTGGCCATGCAGCAGTGTCTTGACCAGAGCATCTGGTGTGTGGTCAGAGACTTTCCCAAACTTTTGGCTGCTCCCTGTGGTTTTTTTTCTCCATTGATAGCTGGCCCTGATGCAGTGCCTCCCAATCCAGGATCTACACACAGTGATCCCTTCCTCTGTAAGACTCAGGGACACTTAGGTTGAATATCAGGCAGAGGTTCTTCCCCCAGAGGGTGGTGGAGCACTGGAACAGGCTCCTCAGGGCTGCAGGCATGGCACCAACTCTCCTGGAATTCCAGAAGCATTTGGCCAATGCTCTCAGACACATGGGGTGACTCTGGGGTTGTCCTGTGAAGAGAACCTTTACCTAACATCTAACTGAACCTCCCCTGGCACAGCTTCAGGCCATTCCCCTGGTCCTTGTCACTGGTCACCAGAGAGAAGAAATCAGCTCCTGCCCCTCCATCTCTGGTGAGGAAGTTCTAAACTGCAGTGAGGTCTCTTCTCAGTCTCCTCCAGGCTGAGCAGACCAAGTGACTTCAGCCCTTCCTCAGGTGGCTTCCCCTCCAGACCCTTCCCCACTTTTGTGGCAATGCTTATAATAACAAAGCTTTTAGTTACAGAGCTAGGATGTTTTCAGGGCAATTCTCCTGCCACCTGATCTTAGTTAGAAGTCAAAGACCTGCAGCTCCTAATGATCAGACTTTCATACCAGCTCTAACAAAATAAACTCTCAAAACTGCTTTTGGTTTGCAGTGCTTTGTGCTAATGATGGGGAGGGTGCCAGTGCCAGGCAGAAGGAATCAAACCTGTCATGTTTTTAATAGGTTTCATCCTTTGCAGCACTAAACAAGATGATAACCTTGGCTCCTTGGTAACAACCCCAAATCACTTGAAGTGTCAAGGTGATAAAGCCAGGCTGGAGTCTGCCAATAAAGCTCAGTGCAGTTGCACACAGATCAGCTAAGTGGGATCTCCTTTCATTTACAGGATGGCACAATCCAGTGGTGCTAATGTAAAACCTCCCTGACATGGAAGTGTCAAGGCCACTCTGCACTGCTAAAGGCTCACTTTTCTCCTCCCAATTAGGCCAGAGTTGAAGTGCAAAAGCATGACCACATTTTCCTTTCCTCTGGTAACTCTATTGGCAGAATTCTGTGAAGAGTATATGCCTCCTGCAAGGTGTCCTTTCAGAATGTTGGTTTTCATTACAGTTGCTGCTGAGAAAATCTTTAATCCCACCACTTAGAAGTGTTGTTAAGGAGCAGCCTCTGTTTTCAGATGTTTCAGAATGGCTTTTGAAATGAAGCTGGTACAGAGAGCAGTTAGCTGGAACAGAAGTCAGCTTGCCTGTCTGAGATCATAGAATCAGCATGGTTGGAAGAGCCCTCTGAGATCATCCAGTCCAACCATCCACCCAACACTCCCCTGCTCACCACTAAACCCTGGCCCCAAGCACCACATCTCCATGGATTTTGAACACTTCCAGGGATGGTGACTCCACCCCTGCCCTGGGCAGCCTGGGCCAATGCCTGATAACCCTCTTGGGGAAGAAATTCTAAACCTCCTATGGCATGACTTGAAGCCATTTCCTCTAGTCCTATCACTTCTGGGAGAAGAGACCAACTCCAACCTCCTTTCAGGGAGTTGGAGAGAGCAAGAAGGTCTCCCCTGAGCCTCCTCTTCTCCAGGCTAACCAAGCCCAGTTCCCTCAGCTGCTCCTCACAACACTTGTGCTCTAGACCCTGCACCACCTTCCTTGCCCTTCTCTGCACACACTCCAGCACCTCAGTGTCCTCCTTGTAGTGAGAGGCCCAAAACTGAGCCCAGGATTCCAGCTGTGGCCTCCCCAGTGCCCACTCCAGGAGGCCAATCCCTGCCCTAGTCGTGCTGTCACACTAGTGCTGCTCCAAGCCAGAATGCTGTTGGCCTTCTTGGCCACCTGGGCACTTTGCTAACAGATTGTCATGCTGATGCTAAACTCTGCAGCAGGAATCTGTCTCCTCTGACAATCTCTGGTGTCTTCCCAAACAAGGGTTTTGCTTGTGGCTAAAACGTTTGCTGCTCAGCTATGGAGATGCAGCTGCTGTGAGCAATAGAGACTTACTCTGCCCCCAGCTGAGGAAGAGTTTTATTAGTGACCTGTGAAAGTTGGTAAATGAGTTAGAGTTCCATGAATTAAACAGCAAGTCCTTCCCTCACAAAAACATTCTGGATTCTCCAGGTTGGATTTCATGAGGGCTTCTGAGTTTTTAGCTCCTATGAGATCCTTCTAGTTATTTTTGCCCCACAAGAGCAGTTTGGTGCTTTGGCAAAAATAGTCAAAGTTGCAATGTGTGCCTCTCAGAAATGGTGCTGGGAGGGTGGCATGCACACCCATTCCATGGAAAGGCTTTAATTTGTTTACTCCTGTTAATAAAACCATTGCTGAATTAAACTATTTGTGTTGCTGCAGCTAATTTAGTTAACAAGACAAATTTGTTCAGCCTCATCAGTGCAGTGTTCAGAAGGCTGGTAGTGATTAATCAGAGCTCACTTATTTATTTATTTCCACCCCTCCCAAACATTCAGAAACATTCTCTGAGTCTGTGCAGAGTCAACAGGTTGTGCTTTTGCTTTCTTTCAGGGGTGCTGTGAAGCGAGTGGTGAAGGCAATGAATCGAGTGGACCAAAGGAAGCATGAGAAGTTTGCCAACCAGTTTAACTATGCACTCCATTAAATGGGTCTCTGCCCTTCAGCTGCACAACATCTTTAATAGCAGATCATAGAATCCTAGACTGGCCCAGCTTAGAAGAGACCTTCAAGATCATCTAGCTCCAACCCCCTGCCATGGGCAGGGATGTCACTCACTAGGTCAGGTCGCCCAGGGCCACATCCAGCCTGGCCTTGAACACTGCCAGGGCTGGGGCAGCCACAACCTCTCTGGGCAACCTGTTCCAGTGCCTCATCAGCCTCTGGGTAAAGAACCTCCTTCTAATTTCCAGTCTAAATTTCCCCTCCTTCAGCTTGTATCCATTCCCCCTTGTCCTGTTGCAATCTGAGCAGCTGAAAAGTCTCTCCCCTTCTATCCTGTAATCCTCCTTTAGGTGCTGAAAGGCTGCTAGAAGGTCCCCCTGAAGCCTTCTATTCTCCAGGCTGACCAACCCCAACTCCTTCAGCCTATCAGATCTTCATCTTCACACTAAAATACTGTCCTGGGTGCTTTTATAGTGGAGTAATTTTTGTAATTGCTTTAAACTTGATTTGATCAAGAAGATGAATTTTGGCCCAGAGGTGGTGGTGTGGAATGGAATGTATGGAACAGGTTGCTCACTCTTTTAAATGTACATGAAACAGAGCATGTTTCAGGACTTGTACATATTTTCTGGGTAAAAGGTTCAGATTTGGGGTGGGTTTTTTCCCTTCCTAAGGGACTGTGGTAATTTATACCTCCTTTGCCAACATGTGAGTTTTAATTTGCCTTTGCATTCATGCTGTCAGAAGAAAAAAATGATGCCTTAGAAACTCTTAGATTCCTACCAGAGCTGTTTGCTCACCCTCCTGTTCTAGAAGCTGTACCACATCAAGCAGCACAGTGGCTCTTGCAGGACCTCTGAAGACCTCTTGTGTACACACTGAAGTTACCCAAATCAACTGCTGCCTTCATTAGATTGGAGTCACATCTGATTTCAGCTAACTGAAATCCAAGAACTAATTCCAACCTGGAAGCTGTGGCACCAGTGGAGAAGCTGAAATGACAGAAGTCATCTTAGTCTCCTCCTTGTCTTCCTAAGGTGGTTATCCCAGTATCTTTCAGAACTTCATCTGGAAAGCTCACCAGCTTTCCAAACACCTGGGTTGCTAAGCTGTGTAATATTTCTACTGGAACTTTTCTATTCCTTGTTCTCAGGGCTTCTGGAAAAAAAGCCCACACAAATAAAAGGATACAACTCTATTTTCTTTGTCTTTTTAACTCAAATCCCTTTGGAATTGTGCTATGACATATTTCTACTTATTGGGCATACTATGTATGATCATGGAATCCTAGAACTGCCAGAGTTGGAAGGGACCTCAAAGATCACCTAGTTCCAGCCCTCCTGCCTGCCAGGGACACCTCCTACTAGATCAGGCTGCCCAGAGCCCCATCCAGCCTGGCCTTAAAAGCTTCCAGGGATGGAGCTTCCACAGCCTCTCTGGGCAACCTGTTCCAGTGTCTCCCCACCCTAACAGTGAAGAACTTCCTCCTAGTATCCAGTCTAAATCTCCCCTCCTCTAGTTTGCAGCCATTCCCCCCAGTCCTATCACCACCTGACCTCCTAAAAAGTCCCTCCCCAGCTTTCTTGCAGGACCCCTTCAGATCCTGGAAGGCCAGCAGCAGGTCTCCTGGGAGCATTTTCTTCTCCAGACTGAACAACCCTAACTCTGATGATGTCCAGGTACCTAAACATCTTGGATGGTTTGGCCCTTAGAGTCTTGTAGAGGTGAGTAGTTGTGTAGGTTGAATATTCTGTGTTTCTAGAAGGTCACAGAAACTCTTGATGCATCCAGGTCATCCTTTTAGAACTAGTGCTGCTTGTGTGCTAAAACAAGAACTGAAAGCAAAGACTTCTCCATGGTTATTTGTAGTAATAATAATTTGTGGGTAAAAACCTGAGAGCACACAGTTGCATCTGGGAAGTAAAAGGCTGGAAGGAAATGATGATAGTGGGTGGGAATTTACTGCTGTTTGAGGTTGGAATGAGGGCTCTGGCCCTCTAAAAGCATTTAGTAACAGAAATGAGCTTGGCATAGAGTTTATGAGCAAGGCTTCTGGATAAAAACAATCACAGAATCATGAATGTTGGAAGAGGCCTCCAAGATCATCGAGCCCAACCATCAACCTGTCACCCCCATGTCACTAAACCATGTCCCTAAGCACCACATCTAGGAACCCCTCCAGGGATGGTGACTCCACCACTGCCCTGGGCAGCCTGGGCCAATGCCTAAGCACTCATGCAGGGAAGAGATTGTTCCTGATATCCAACCTGAACCTCCCTCCCCTGGTGCAGCTTGAGGCCGTTTCATGTCATCCTAAAATCCTTCAGCACATCCCCTCAGAATAACAGGTCCATACTCATCTCTTCCATCATCCCTTGTGATTTCCTTGTCTCTGAACTTAACTTGAGGCTTGGCTTTAGCAATCCAGGTCTGGCTGAGAGTTTCTCTTAGAAAACTGGAACCCTTCAAAGCTCTTCGAAGTGATGTTTAAAAGATCTGTTCAGGGCTTGGGGTTGGTTGGTTGGTGTTTCTATCGTTTGGGTTTGGGGTTGTTTTGGAAGCAAGACAAAGACACAGGATTTGGAAGTGTTTCTGCATGGACAATGCATCATGCCATGTAAAGTGGTTGCCAGGCTGGGGAGGGTGTCAGTGGACAAGTGTAGGGTCCTACACCTGGGGAGGAATAACCCCATGGACCAGAACAGGGTAGGGCTTGACCTGCTGGAAAGCAGCTCTGCAGAGGAGGCTATGGCAGTGCTATTGGACAACAAGGCCACTAGGAGGCAGCAGTGTGCGCTTGGAGTCAAGGCCAGCGGTCGCCTGGGGCGTGTTAAGAGTGACCAGCAGGGCAGGGGAGGTTCTGCTCCCCCTCTACTCTGCCCTAATCAGGCCACAGCTGGAGTCCTGGGTCCAGTTCTGGGTTCAGGAGAGACAAGGAACTACTGGAGAGAGTCCAGCAGAGGCTAGGAAGATGCTGAGGAGCATCTGTGGGAGGAGGAAAGGCTGAGAGCCCTGGGGCTGCTTAGCCTGGAGAAGAGCAGCCCCAGAGGGGATCTGCTCAATGCTGAGCAAGAGCTAAAGGGTGAGGGCAAGAGGCCGGGGCCAGACTCTGCTCAGTGGTGGCCAGGGCCAGGCCAAGGGGCACTGGGCACAAACTGGAACCCAGGAGGTTCCACCTACACATAAAGAAAAACTTGATGAGCTTAGAGTTCTCTTCCAGCCTTAATGATTCTGTGTGAGAGCATAGCGGTGGTTGTGCCAGTGATAGGCTGCACCAGAGCCTGAGCAAACTCTAGGTTTGCTCCATCCTTAGATGTCATCTCCATCCTTAGATGTCTGTAGCTTAAACATTGTCATCTAGGCTTTTGGGACAGATTTTCCCCTCAGTTTTGTGCCTGTCAGTGCCCTGGGCTCACCTCAGTGCTCCCCTGCCAAATGGTCACAGGTTTTTTGCATTAGCATCAGGAGTTTCTTCTGTGAAAGGGTTAAGGAAAAAGCTTATTACAGTGGGTTAAATGTGCTGCTAATTAGCTGAGATGTAATGAGCAGCATTAGGTGTCCATTGGACATTCCAATTTCCATAATGACAAGGTGTTGGCATTGCCTCTACCATTAATTTGCTGTATTTATAATGCCATTAAGGGAGCCACTGGTACCCTCATACACTGGAAGAGATCTAGGGAAATATAATATATGAATCTGCTTCTTTGGAAATGGCTTTTAGATATCTTGGGATTTTTGTAATGTTTTTTGGGGTTGGGTTTATTTTTTGGGGGAGCTGAAGGCTAACAGCACCAGGAAAAGACAAGAAGAAATAGCCTCAAGTTGCACCAGGGCAGTTTCAGGTTGGACATTAGGAAGGATTTCTTCTCCAACAGGGTTATCAGGCATTAGCCCAGGCTACTTAGGGAGGTGGTGGAGTCACCATCCCTGGAAGAGTTCAAAAAACATGGAGATGTGGTGCCTGGGGCCATGGTTTAATGGTGAGCATGGGAGTGGTGGGTGGATGATTGGACTCAGTGATCTCAGAGGGCTTTTCCAACCAGAATGATTCTATGATTTTGACATCCTGTGAGTTGAGAGGCCAGGGTGCTCCATCCTGCTCCAGTGTCTGCATACTGGGAAGGGAGGAGGCTCTGCAGCTTTACTCTTGACTTCCATGGGATCACACCTCTGGATGAGGCACTGGAGCAAGGATTAGCAATAACTTCCCAAGCTATGCTGAGAAAGATATCTGTAGGTTTTAGCATGGCTAGAAAATCTGAGGAGCCTCATTAAATCAAGTTTAATGAGCAGGAACCTCAGACTAACCAACTCCTGCATCCAGGAGCTGTGAGTAATACTCAGAGGAGCAGCTTTCACTGGCAGGATGCTGACTGACCTGGAGTAGGAAAATCATCTCTTTGGAAGCTTCCAGCAGCTCCCTGTTGAAGGTGAATTATTTCCTCCTAGGGGAATAGTTTGGAGCTCCTGGTGTGTGGACAGGGTTTGAATTATCTCTTAATTAAGGTGGGTCATGTTTCATCTGAGATGTAGCTGCTGGTAGCATTCAGCTTCAGCTGCTAGTAGTTGAGCTGCTAGTAGTTGAGCTGTTAGCAGCACTAAGTCCAACCTGGACAGTAATGAGTTAGTTTTACACTATGGGGGACTCACCTGAGTATCTCTTTCCCAGGTGAGCTCCCTGGGCTGAGGAGGGCATGTAGTTTTTCTCCTCCCAGTAACAACTCTGCAGAGCTGTACTCCAAGCACTGCTTGTGATCTTTGATCTGAACATTTCCTTCGGAACATCTTTTACGGTAAGGAAAAGTTCTTCTTCTTGCAGATGCAAATGAGCCTGGTCAGAGACTTCTGGCACCACAAGAGGAGAGATGGTGGTGGAGGAAGGGATGTGAGGAGGGGGGGAGGGATGTGAGGAGAGGAGGAGGGATGTGAGGAGAGGGGAAGGGTTGAACAGGACTCTGGACTTCCCTTTCCTCCCCTCAAAATCCCACCGGAAAATGCTCGTTTCTTCACATTGCCGCTGGGAAGGTAGTGGCTAAATTTCCGAGCTGAAAAGGGGGTGAGAGGGGAAAATCAAACCAGAAAAAAAAAATAATTACAAAGATCAACAAAAAAAAAGTCAAACAAAAAGGAAATAAAAAGAAAAAAACCCAAACCTAACCCAACCAACCAAACAGAAGCTCACACACAAAACATCAACAAAAAAACCCAAACAACCAACCGGGCAACCAGCACTAACAAAAATCCCTAAATCCCCCAAAACTGGTGGGAAGAGATTACTCTTCCCCAGGCTGAAGTTTGGGACGCTCAGGAAGGGTAGGAAGGGGCTGGAAAGGATTAGGATGCTCAGGGAGGGTGGGAAGGGCTGACTGCATCCCCTCGGCACTGGGATGGAAGATGGTGTTTAAGCTGGAGCCAGCTCGGGGTGATCTATGAGGTTAGAGAGTTTTGCTTTGAAATGAGTTAAAAATAGGCAGAAGTAAAGCTGACACCGAAGTGACTTGGATTCGAGGGTAAAAGTAATCAGGCGATGGAAAGATTTGGGGTTTTGAACCGGTAGGATCTAACTAAAAGAGACAATTTGGTAAATTTACCTTAATCCAAAATATCTGTGGGAAAAGCAGGAGAGAACTCAGATTCTCGACAGGGAAAAAAAATAATTCCCTTTTTTGTTCTTAATATTGCACAACAGCAATCTGGAAATACAACTGTATCATTTCCTATTTCCTATTTCCTTTTTCTATTTTTCTATACTTTTTTCTTTCCTCTTTTTTCCCTGCCTCTCTTTTTCTTCCTCTTTTTTTCTACTTTTTTTTTGTTGTTTCCTATTTCTATTTCCATTTCCCATTTCCACTTTCTCTTTTCTTTTTTCCTTTTCTCTGTCCCCTTTTCCCTACAGAAAATACAACCAAAGGCACTAAGCAGGAAATCATCTTCTCTCCCACCAGAAGAATCAAATTTGATTTGCACGTAAGAAATTCTCACGGAGAGCAAACAGACCCCAAAAAGGATGATGCAAAGCCTCCCTCCAAAGGTGTCCTGAGCCAGAACCTCCTCCTCCACCGATCCTGCCCAGAACCAGGGACTCAGCACCACAGGAAATTGCCTTTTCCTTCAAGTTTATTGATTGATTTCAAGTGGTTAGCAAACAAAGTGCTTTTCTCTACCAGCTCTTGCTCCTTCCTCCCATTCCTTAGACACTGATTAGAAAGTTAAAACCTTTGTTGTTTTTCTTTTTACTCGTAACAACAGAAATAGTTAAGAGAAATCCCCAAGCCCCCGAGTGTCCGCAGCAGCTCCTCCGGGGCTTAGGTTCCTTCGAGAGGGACGGAGGTAAAAAAGAAGTGATGGCAGCGTGAGGTCACGGCTGGGAGATAGCTCCAGTGATGGCGAGGGACAGGACCAAGAGTTCTCTGCTTTACCCTGAGAGTCAGATGGGGACATCAGCTTCGTTTGGGGACCTTTCTCTAAAGCCTTTTGTAGCAGTGGCCAGACCAGAATAAGAATAATAAAAATATCACTAACAGTAATAAAAGAACATAATAGCAATTATAACGCTAATAATACCATCAATAGAAACAATAATACCTTTAACAATAATAATAAGAAAATAGCAATAACAACTATAATAATACTATTAGTAAAAAAATAATAATAATACCCTTAACAATAATAGTATCAAAAAGCAATAATAACAATGCCATTAATAAAACCAATAATATTATTAACAATAATAATACAACAAAATCATAATAATATTAATAAAACAACAATAATACTGTTAACAATAATAATATAGCAAAATAGCAGTACCAATAATACTACTATTAATAAAACCAATAACAATACTATTAACAATAATATTATAACAAAATAACAATAATACTATAAATAAAATAACGCCATGAACAATAACAATAATAGAAAAAATAACAATAATAAATATAATAATAATAAAATCAAACCCACAAAGCAACGTTGGGTAGTGAAAATAGAAATCCAGGTAAGGATGATTTACATCTAGGTGTATGTACACTAAGGAGGAAGGTTTTCCTCCTCCTTCTCCCTCCCCCCTCAGAAGCACAGTCCGGATACATCCTGTATCCAAAGGGTAGGAAGAAGGATGGAGGTGACCGGTGGGAGCTCCTGGTCACCACTTTCCTGGGTGATAGAGCTACCTTCTGCGTGTGGAGAGGAGACCGGTACCCGTGAGCACCTTGAGGGGCTGTGGGATGTGATGGGATGCAGCAGTGGGTGAAGAGGAGAGTGAGGAGGATGAGGAAGATGATGAGGGTGAAGGATGAAGATGAGGATGAGGATGGAGATCAGGATGTGGAATGAAGGTGAGGACGAGGCACAAGGATGAGGACGAAAGTGAAGATGAGGAAGAGGACAAGGATGAAGATGAGGATAACGACGAGGATGAAGATGAAGATGACGAGGAGGAAGGTTCGTCATGTTTATAGATGCGGGGTGTAGAAGGCAGGAGCTCCGTAGGTCTGGGAGCCGAGGACGAAGGGCGAGAGGACGGCGGGGCTGGGCAGGAAAGGCAGCTGGGCAGCACACACCAGCCCTCCCGCCGGGTGCCCACCGTAACTGCCGGGACCGTGTATGGACAGAGGGTTCCCCATGGGTGGCGAGTGGCTGAGGGGGCTCAGACCGCCCGGTAAACCCCCTCCGGCCAGCCCTCCCCCGGCTCCTCCGCCCCCACCACCCCCTCCCCCGGCGGTTGGAGCGCTGGTATCCGCTCCTGGGTTCTGCTTCTTCCACTTGGTTCGACGGTTCTGGAACCAGATCTTCACCTGGGTCTCGGTGAGGCTTAGGGAAAGGGCCAGGTTGAGGCGCTCGCAGACCGACAGGTACCGGGTGGACTTGAACTTGTTCTCCAGCGCCACCAGCTGCTCGTAGGTGAAAGCTGTCCGAGCCCTTCGGGGCTTCCCCGACTTGGAGTCCGAGCCCGTTCTCTTCCTCTTGGGCTTACTCTGCTGGTTCTGCTGCCCGGTACCACCTGGACCTACCGGAGCCTGCTGGGGAGGAGGAGGAGGAGGAGGAGGTGGTGGTGGTGGTTGTGGAGGAGCAGGGGCACCACTTGCCTCGGTCCCTTCGGCGTGGAGGTGACCCGGGTCGGTCTCTCCGGGTGCCGCTGAACCGGTGCTGCTGCTGCCAGTACTACCGCTACTGCTGCTGCTCTCCTCGCTGCACAGCTCCTCGTCGTCAGGTATCTCGCTGTCTGGGCTGCGGCTCGGTCTGCTCCCGTACTCCAGATCGCACTCCTCCGCCTTGTAGAGCTCGTTGTCCTCTGCCGGGAAACCGAAAACATACGGTTAGGACTCGCCACAGACCGACCCAGCCCCCGGTACCGATTCCTGGTCCCATCAGGTCCATCCTGTACAGGCAACCAGCAGCCTCTGTCAGGACCGGCCGCCGCTGGACCTGACCCCCTGGTCCCCCGCGGTGCATCCTCTAACCGGCAGCTGCTGTCAGGCCTCTCTGTACCCAAACCAAGCCCCAGGTACCGACTCCCGGTTCCATCCGGTCCATGCTATGCAGGCAACCGGTAGCAGGTGTCAGGACTCGCCGCCGCCGGACACAGCTCGGTCCTGACCCCTTTGTCCCTTCGGGTGCATCCTCTAACCGACAGCCACCATCGGGCCTCGCCGCCGACGGACCCACCCGGTCCCGGCTCCCGGTCCCCTCCGGTGCTTCCTCTAACCCGCTGACCCCCGGCAGCCTGCTCCAGGGCTTCTCGGAGAACAGGTCCCCCCGCCCGGCTTTCTCGGGGCCTTCCCGCTGCCGCAGAGATGCGGTTACTCCTTGACCCTCCATCCCCGGGATGCGCCGTGCGTACGGGATGGGTTAGAGGGACAAGGCGAGAAACTATGATGGGGTTAGGAACCTCTTCCGAGGCCGTCCCGAGGGATACAGCCGGGAAAGGTGCTTCCAGCCCGGGAAGCTTGGCCAGCCCTTGCCAGCTACCCATCCCCGGCCGAGAGCTGGTACCGAGAAGCGACCAGGGCAGTGGATAGATACATTCCTTCCTTTCCCTTTCCCTTTTTTTTCCTCTTTCCCTTCTTTGATTTTTCCTTTCTTTTCTCTCCCTTTCCCCCCCGTTTCTCTACTTTTCATTTCCTTTGCTTTCCTTCTTCTCCTTCCCTTCTTTCCCTTCTTTCCCTTCTTTCCCTTCTTTTCTTTCCTTTTCCCTCTTTCCCTCCTTTCCTTTCTCCTACTTTTCCTTCTTTCCCTTTCCCCTTTCTCTCCCCACAGCCGCCAGTGAGCCCACAAAACCCTAAGGGTCTGGAAAAGTCTTTGACAAAGCCTTTGGGAAGGCAATGGGGGTTTCCCAGGGTCCCCCGAAACGGCGGCAGGATGCTGACAGGGGCGAGGTGCCGGCTGCCTTTTGGGGAGCGAGCAGCCACGAGCTGTCCCTGCGCTTGGAGCAGGTTTTAGCGACGGAAATCTCCTGGTCCATGGCACATTCCCCGCTCTTCGCTCTGGCATTTTTTTTAACCCTTTCTCTGACGCTTTGACCTCTTGTCCCTTCCCACTATGGAAGTATGAAAGGCGACTAAATGCTCGTATTGATTCGCCGAGCAGATACCAACTTAATTAAACTCGTTTGGGTGTAATGTACAAATTAGTTAACGGTCATTTAATTTATTTGGGTTTATATTACGCTCCAATTAACGGCTTTCCATCGGAGAACAGGGTAATTAGCCAATATTTAAGGCTATCGGACTTCTGCTGGGTTGTCATGATGTAGCCGCATTTTCCAAAGGCTCCTGTTCGTCCTGACGGAAAACCCTCTTGGTGGTCCCCGGGGTGGGGATAGGGGAGGCATGAAGAGAAGAGACCCTAAATTAGCATCATTTAACCTCTGTAACTCCCTCCGCTCGCACCCGCAGCTCTGGGAATGCCCAAATCAACTTGGCTCAAAGAGATGTGCACATAGAAAGCGAATCGCTCCTCTCTCCCCTTCATCCCGTGAGTGCTTTATTTGGTTTTAATTCTCAAAACAAACCAAACAAACCCCAAACAACCAAAAAAACCAGCAACCCCAAAAAGCCTGAACAAGCTCAAACTTGGTCCATATCCTAACGCCGGGCACTCTCAACCTCATCTACAGGACTAAGGGATATTTTGCTCAACAAGCTGATACCAGATTGCGCTGACTCCCTAGGGGAGAAAAGTTTATTGTAAGCCTTGTCACCCCGAAAATATACCTTAAAAACTTGGAGCTTCCTTTCCCAAATCACTACATACAAAAAAGCGTCTAAAATTACCCTAAATTCACCCGAACCCTCTTCATTTTTTTCCTAACCCGACGGGCAGCCTACAACCTGTAGAATGTGTTGCACAATCTGTTGTAAAATCTGTTGCCCGCTAAAATTGCTTTTTTAAAATTTTATTTTTACTTTTAATATTCTTTTTTTTGGCAACAAACCCGAAGGTAGAGATGCTGTAGATAGCCCCACAGGGCACAGCTGGGCAGTGAGCACACACCGCTCCCGCACAGACGAACCAGGGAAGGTGGAACAGGTATCTCAGAGCTGCTTTCTACTGTTCTTTTCCCCCAGTAAACTCTCCCCCTGGAAAAATCCCACACGTAGCTCAACTAACATTTTCTTTTCACCAGTAAAACGCGGCACGAATACAAGCGGCGAAGGAGATGGACGCAGGACTCCTGAAAGATGAGAAATATTAATTTAAGGTGGAATTTTAACGGATAATTTTATAATTAAATGACTTTTACTAGCGGTAGGTGCCAAGCGCGTTTTGCCTTCTCATTTTTTCCAGGTGTTTGGTACTTTTCTGGGCAGAGCTACTTTTCGGAACTGATTTTTCCTCTTAAATTAAATCAAAATCGCCGCTTAAGCTATTATTAATTACGTTGGGAAAGAGATTAATTAAATTCCATGATTTTTGAGCTGTCCCAAATCTATTCGCTTAGTAGTTGGGGCGGTAAGAGCCAAGGGCTAACTGTGCTCAGCATCGGCAAACTTCTCCGCATCGCTTCGGGATGCTTCCAACTCTATTTCTATTCTTAGGGAAGAGATGGAATTTAATTTCTCTCATTGCCTGGAGACGGAAGTATGAGATTAGCGATAGTCTGACCTCCTAAAGCTTTCCCAGGTCTATTTGGTGTGACAAAAGTCAGATGAGTTTAGGCGATGAATTACGCAGCGCTGTTAAAAATCTCTTTTAAATTATGTCAGTGTCTCATTCCTGCTTTTCCTTTGGAAGGGGAAAAATGCGTCTGCTGTAAAAGGCGAGGACTAAAGCAGATTCCAGACCTTTTTCACTGCCTAATTGTAATCGAAGGAATCTTGCAATGGCTAGATTAGAAAGCTCCGAGTCCTCCTCTCCCACCCCAGGCGCAGAGAAATTAATTTTTCCCTATCCCAGAAGTTTATCCCCAGCCACTCGCTGCCTCTTCTCTCTCCTCTCAGAACATGGAGATATTTTTTTCCTCACAACGACCATGTTTTCCCGGAATCCCTCTGCTATTCCCAGGGCGGTGTTGGGAGGTAAGAAAGTTGGGATATTTAGACCCAGAAAGAAAAAAAAGAACACAACCAACCACAAAAAAAAACACCAACAAAAAAAGCAATCTAGAGCTTGGGTCGAACGCAATTCCCGATCAATAGCGAGCCCTAATAAGTGTAATAGGTTTTAATCGAGTAATTATCCGAATTTTGACCCTATAATTTAGATGTTAGGGAAGAGTTTGCAAGGTGCTTGAAAGAGATATGCACAATTCGATAATAGGATATCGATCCAGGCAGTCCTACATGCCACTCTGGGGCGATTTCCCCCATTATCCAGCCTCTTTACGCTGCTAAGCACATTTTACCTTAAATGTAATCGAAGGAATTTAATTGTTTTTCCAGAGATAACCAGCATTTTGTCACAATTAGTCTGATTTGTCCTTAAAAAAAAAAAACCACACCAACCGAATCCAACAACAACAACAACAAAAAGCCAAGGGGAGAGAAAAAATTGAATCTGTCGCCCAGAGGAAGCGGCGGCAGGGAAGGGATGGGGAGAGAGGGGCTGGAGGTTAGCGAAAAGGAACACAGAATTGCTAAATTCCTGGGAAAAGCCTGGCGAAGTGGGGGCATGGAGAGAGGGTTTTGCATTCCCGGGACCACAGCTCTCGAAGGTCAGCTCTAGTTGCTGCTGGGAAGTTTGCCTGAACCTCAGCTCGCACCCATGGAAGAGGATGAGGATGGTAGATACCTCCTCCCCCCGACACGGCCGGTCCGGTACCTCCCGGACCGATGCTGTCGCTCCCGAGAATGCAGAGATCGGGCAACCCGGGGATGTTTCCCGGGACAGGGGAGCAGAGCTTGGGGATCCACCTCCACCCCCAAACCTGCCCGAGAATGATGTCCCCATTCCTCCTCCCTCCTCTCTCCTCAACCTCCCACAGTTTCCAACCTCTTCCCATCTCGGGATGCGGGGAGCGTTTGTCCCGGCTCCCAGCTGGAGAAGGATGAGCTTTAAAGCATTCAAAGCCCTTCCCCGGCGAGAGCTGGGAGCAGCATCCACATCCCAGGGCGAGCGCTTGAGGGATGCTCCAAGCCTTTAGACCTTACTTACTGATCAGCTCCGCGGACTTCTTGCACGTGTCGAAATCTTGGGCGAGAGCTTTTGGCTCCGTCCCTGAGTCCTCGGGAGATTTATCCTCCGCCCCCAGCGTGAACTCGGTGGCCAAGGATTTGTACAAGCCCGCGCACTGCCTCCGTTTGCTGTTGAATTTGTTAGGGTCCAGGATGTCAAGCACGGAGAAGGAGGTGGTTCTGTGCACCATGGGGACCGCGGCCACCGCTCCCTCTTGTCCAGGAGTGTTGCTCTGGTTGTCCCCCTGCCTATCCCGGTTTCCAGGGCAGGAATAAAGGGGAAGCTCAGCTCCGGACGAGAGCCGAGGTTCTCCGGGGCTTTCCATCCCTTGCTCCACACCGATGCCAGCCGCTGTCACCGCAGGGATGGAGATGTCCCCGACCTTGTTGGAGATGTCCCCGACCTTGTCTCTGTTCACATTCATGACTCTTTGCAGAGCCACTCTCTCCGTTGCAACTTCTTACCCCCCCCCCAACCCTCCCTTCACACACCTCCTCTTTTT
>VWZX01000276.1:148046-194985 GCA_013399015.1 Galbula dea | reverse complement strand
GGGGTGGGGTTGGGGGGGGAGAGCAAAAGGAAACCTGAAGATCAAGTGTGAGCCTTGCCGACGGGTTAACGATTTCAAATGAGCTCTGACTCTGGTGAAAATCTGACAATTCCCCATCAGGATGGCAGATGATGGTTCAAATTACCAGGAATCAATATTCTCACCGGGTGTCCCAGCCTGATAAGAGAGACCAAGACAATGTTGACTATTAAAGTCGACAGCTTGAGATATTACACTATTAGTTATGCTATTTTTAATAATCTATAATATTTGGGGCGATAATTAATTAATTATACGGGTCAGATAATATCTGGGGCTGGAATGAGGTCTGAAGGGTCTATTAAGGTTGGTAATGAGAAAGGAGAAATCTAATCTAAGGACGAGGAGCCGTGAAGGAACAAATATACAACAGACTTCAGCTGGAGAGGGAGGGAAGGAGAAGGGGCTCCTGCAGGCTTGGTGCACACACCTCTGCTCTGCTCCCATCCTGCCCATGACAGCATGTCCCTCCCTCTCCTTCAGCTGGGTATCCAGCACCCATGGCAGAAGTCTGTCTCTCAAAGAGATGCTACGAAGCTAGTGAAGGAAAAAAGCTTTGGGTCTGTGTCAGGAAGGTTTGGATCTGGGTTAAGAAGGTTTGGGTCTGTATTAAGGAATTAATGGTAAAAACAAAAAATAAAAGGAAAAAAGAAATCCCAAATAAACCCCAGTAAGTGTAGATGTGGTGCTTGGGGATGTGGTTTAGTGGTAAGCATGGAAGTGTTGGGCAGATGGTTGGACTCAATGATCTCAGAGATCTTTTCTAACCATTAGGATTCTATCATGTCCATCCTTCCTCCTAGACTGAGCAGAAAATCCTTTTATTTTTGGCATGTGGTGACTTTTTTTGTCAGTCATGAAGTTCAACCTTTCCTCCAAATAATGCTAAACCCTACCTTGCAGGGACAGCATCTGACAGTGTTTTTGGCATCTGAAAAGCTTCTGTGATGCCCTGAGTTGTATGATCCCTGAAGATGTATCTTACATCCATGCACTGATGCACATGTCTGTGAGAGGAAAAATCACTATGGATATGCTATATATGAGTGACTGAGGGAATTGGGGTTGGTTAGCCTGGAGAAGAGGAGGCTCAGGGGAGACCTTATCTCTCTCTACATCTCCATGAAAGGAGATTGGAGCCAGGTGGGAGTTGGTCTCTTTTCCCAGGTTACCAAGGACAGGACAAGAGGAAATGGCCTCAAGTTGCACCAGGGGAGGTTCAGCTTGGATATTAGGAACAATTTCTTCCCTGAGAGGGTTATCAGGCATTTTCCCAGGCTGCCCAAGGAGGTGGCAGCGTCACCATCTCTGGAAGGGCTCAAAAACCATCTAGATGTGGTACTTAGGGACATGGTTCAGTGGCATGGTGGTGATAGGTTGATGGTTGGATTTGAGGATCTTGGAGGTTTCCTCCAACCTTCCTGTTTCTGTGACTCTCTAACTGCATTGCACCTATTTATCCATCTTCAATGAGTTTCTCTGCATTACATGTACCAGGCAGAGGAAATTACTTGAGTCCCTCTCTCTGCAAATGAACTTCAAGGCAGAGGCTGGCAATGTTCAGCTCTCCTCCTCCTCAGCGTTACTAACCAATATTCTAGGTGTGACACTCAGGAGCTGTACCTATTTTACATCGATTATGAGCAGCGCTCTTTCTCCTTGCTGCAGTAATCCTTTTTCTAGGGGTCTGTTATTTCTCATATTAGTTCTACCCTTATTAGTTCCAGGAGGGTGTGTTGAACAACATCCTCTTGTAGACAGTGATGAAAACCACATTTTCTAGCTATGCTAAGATTAGGCAAGGTATTAATCCTTTCTTTTCCTGGGTAACATCTTAATTCTGTCATTTTCCAGTCGTTCTTGGTTACACCTCTCTCAGTGCTCTCCTCACAAAGTCCTTGTCCAGATCTGGAAACCACAGAAGTGTTAAAAAAAATGCTTGTGGTGGTGGAGATCCTTCTGAGAAGGTGTTTGTTACTGGTGAGCAGGATTCAGTCCTTCCCCAACTATTCTCTGGTGTTAATTGAAAGCCAAAGTGGAGTCTGCAGAAGATGGCAGCAACAAGCTGATGTTATCCTGCTCTGTGCCTCCTGTGAACCCAGACTGGGTATTGGGAAGAATTTCTTCCCCGAGAGGGTTATCAGGCATTGACCCAGGCTGCCCAGTGAGGTGATGGAGTCACCATCCCTGGAAGTGTTCAAAAACCATGGAGATGTGGTTCTTGGGGCCATGGTTTAGTGGTGAGCAGGGGAGTGTTGGGTGGATGCTTGGACTCGATGATCTCAGAGGGTTTTTCTAACCATAATGGTTCAATGATTCTCTTCCATATTTCTCCCCTTTTCCCTAACCAAGGCATTAGTAAGGTGATGAGGTGCTAATTCATGGCAAACCTGAGAAGTTGCTAGATGGACATGGGAGACAATTTATGCAGGCATTTCTCACAGCACCTCCTCTGACAAGAGCAACCCTACAGGTAAATGAAGGTCCTTCTCCCACCATCCAAGGAGAAAGGGAGAAAAAAAGAGATTTTTCTGTTTCCTTCTTTATTTCCATATGTAAAGGAGTAAATTAACAAGAAGATGTAAATGGTTTACACTTGGTATTTAGACAAGAGGTTAACAATACTGCCAGAACTTCTACAACTCCCTGAAAGGAGGTTGGACCCAGGTGGGGGTTGGTCTCTTCTCCCAGGTGACCAGTGATAAGCTAAGAGGAAATGGCCTCAAGTTGTTCCAGGGCAGGTTCAGATGGGATATTAGGAAAAATATCTTCCCTGAAGGACTGGTTAGGCATTGTCCCAGGCTGCCCAGGGCAGTGGTGGAGTCACCATCCCCTCCAGGGATCAAAAAACAAGTAGACGTGGCACTTGATGACATAGTTTAGTGGCATGGTGATATTGGCTCAACAGTTGGACTTGGTGATCTTAGAGGTCTTCCAACCTTAATGATGTTATGATTATATGACTTAGCAGTTGGGATAGGTTAGTGAAAACATCTCCATCTCTTGTTGACAGCTGTGTGATTATGACATGCTGGTAGAGCTGGGGAGGCACGACTGTGTCTGGGGCAGCTGGAGGGAGGTGTAACTGAGTCTCCAAGTTTTTTAGTTCAGGAGCAAAGCATGAAGCCAAAACATCAGCCCTGTTAGCTTAATTGTTAATCCATAGTCACCTCCCTGTTTGTTGAACCTGACCAGCTTCTCCTACATCCCAGACTTCATCACTTCTTTGTGCTGAATCTGATTTGGAGGGGGCAGAAGTAGCACACAGGTTGCATGCGTAGTTATGAATCACTCCTGGCAAAGACAACCTCAGATGGGTGAGCAATCACTCTTGTGTCATGATTTCGTGGTGGAAGCATTTAGAAATGAAGGCAACAGGATATGAGACACACTGAAAATAAAAAGATTCTCCTCCTAATCTAGAGAGGTAAGGCAAAGAGGCAGCTCTACAAGCTGGGGTAAATTAGTCTAACTGCATCAGTTAACTGATACCAGGAGGGAATTGAATGCAAAATTACTTGATGTTTTATTGCAAGACCTTGTTGATACTGAAACCTCATCCCTGACACTACTGAGAAACTTCCTGCACACTCAAGTCAACCTGTTGAAGGTACTGGCCAGAGCCCTTCTGTAACCAGGCTGGAGTGTTTCAAGGCATTCCTGGCATCCACTTACTCCTTCTCCTTAATCATATGGTCACAGCTGAGATGTGGGCATTCACTATTCAGTTGCAGCCTGGGAAGGATGGAAAGTAGTGTTTTAGGCTGCCTAAATGCACCCTGAAAGCATGTTCCTCCTATTTATAGCCAAACCAAGTGGGTCCACGGGAACATTTTGCAACCATTTTTCTGTGTGCCTAAAACAGAGGCAAGAAACTGCATCAGGCAAGAAGCAACACAAATCCCAGAGCCCCTTGGTGCTAGAGAGAAAGGTGTCTTCATTTAAGCATTTGAAAGCCACATCCATGCTAGGATTCCCATTTTAGATATATATATATATGTATATGTACATATAGTCTTCATGGAGTTTTGGACCTGAACTCTTAGCCAGGCATCTTGGATCCTAAACCAGGTTGATCTATAACTTCAAAATTATTTAAATGGACAACTGGAATGTTCCTCAAGAAGATTGATTGATTGATTGCTGCAAAAGACCAAAGCACTATCAGCTGATGTGTGTTTGCAGGGAAATCTAGGGGGCACCTGACAAGTGCATGGCAAATACTAGAAGACAAAAGGCTTGAGAGCTCCACTAGCCAAGGACCTTCAAAGATGAAGAGGGAAGACATCATCCAGTGGTAAATCAGTGGCTGATAATCCTGTGATGTTTGGAAGAGCAACTTTTTGATTTCAGTGGGACATTGGTTTGTGAAGATTAGGGGGCAACTAGGGAAAAGATTTGCAGGTAAGATATAAAAGTAACTGAGCTTAAGTTCCAAAGCAGTAAAGAATCCTGTCCTGTTCCTCCATGTAAATAAAAAGAGTAGCTAAAAGGATAATATTTATTGTCCTCTGTGGCAAGTTATCAATACCCAGAATATTAAAACCAAATATCAGCCACTGGAATAATTGCAGCTACAGAAGTAACAAACAAAACTAGACCCTCAGCTGCTTATAACTGAAATGTACTGGACTTTTCTTGGCAAATTAATATCATTCTCTGCCAATGATATCATTCTCTGCCAAGCAGAGCTGTGTATCAAACCTGGAGCCCTTTGCTTAAGCTGAACATCTGTTGATGGAGAGCAGCATTTACTGAGGTGTTATTATCACTGGCTGATGGGAATTTAAGAACAGCTCTCTCTATAATGTTGCTTTGATAAGCATTTCATGACTTGAAGGAGAAAAAGTAATAAACAGATATCTAAATTTGTCTGTACCAGTGGTTCTTTCTCATAAGGGTTGTGACTTCCATTTTCCGCCTGTTGAAACAACTGCAGCTACAGGCAATGAGAAGAATCTGTACCTGTGGTGGAACTTGAGATGGGAACAAAACTGCCAGCTGCCAGATTCTAGCTGTTATTTCTGATGGTAAACTTGGCTTGAAGAAATAGATTGAGATGGTTTTGAAACATAGATAAGGGTGGGAAGGATTCCTTGAATGATAAGTTTCACGTTTAAATTCTGCTGTCCAAAAGTTAATTGTCTTCTCCATGTTCCTCAACTAGGCTGGCACCTTAATTATTGCACAGAAGAAAAGATTTCCATGGGGCATTTCATTCCACTTGTCTGGGATGCCTTAGGTTCTAAGGCACACAAAAAAACCCCATGCAGGTGATAACAAGCACCATAACATGCTCTATGGGACCCTGCTACAACAGGGAGGTTGGACTAGATGACCTCTGGTGGCCCCTTCCAACCTTAACCATTTCCTCTGCCTTTTCAGGCAGAGAAACCAGTCTAGAGCTTCTGGCTGCAACTTTGCTGTGCAAGCACCACCGTTTCCCATGTGTTTTGGGAGACTGAGTGAAGGGCAAAAGCCTTGCTGGAATTGGTAGTTCTGGCATTTTCTTTTTGCCTTAAACCTGTTTTTGTTTCCAAACTGCAGTACCTTGATGATGGGTTCACGTCAGACAGTTGTGCCTCTTAGTTCATCCATCAAGTGCAATGCCATAGGTTTGAGTCAGAGTGGGTGGAAGGCTGCCCAGGATCTAGGTGTGCTGGTCAACTGCAGCTGAAGATGAGGCAGCAGAGTGCCCAGGTGGCCAAGAAGGCCAACAGCATCCTGGCTTTATGAGGCTGACCCCAGTTATCAGCCTAGGTTCAATTTGTCCCCCCTTGGGTTGCCAAACACCATTGGTGTGACTGATGTCAGGTCCATTTCTTCATGTGATCATTCTTCCAGCAGTCAATACTGAGGTTTTTAAGGTATTGACCAGACAGCTATTGGATGAGGCAGGGCCACAGGACCTACTGACCTACAACACTGTAGCCAAAGTGGGGAAGATATGAAATCAATAACTTTATTGAAACAAATATCTGAGGAGGCACTTCCTGCAGAAGGATGAAATGAGGAGGGTTGGTGTGGAAATGGGGCAAATTCTTTGTGGCTGACCCATGGAAGAACCCAGGTGAGTTAATGGGAATCTAATTGTAGAAGAAGCAGAGGAGCAATGGTTGGTCCAGTGCCATGGTGCTCTGGGCTCAGCAAGGCTGTGTGGTCCATCTGAGGATCACAAACAGAGGTCTGATGAATCAGGATGTATCTGCTGGAATGACTCTGCAAATCTCTGAGATCTAACTCTGCTTCTTCCTTTCCAACCGTAATGATTCTGTGATTCTCTCATCCTTGAGTGACTCAGAGCCAGATTCTTCTCCATGGTGCCAAACAATAGGACATGAGACAACAGGCACAAAGTGGAAAGTTCCACCTAACCATGAGGAAGAACTTTGCTGTGAGGGTGCATGAGCACGGCGACAGGTTGATCAAACAGGTTGTGGAGTCTCTGATCATTGGCTGCTCTGGGATAACTTTCAAGGCAGGGTGTTAAGCAGCTATTTCCACTGTTGTCTTCAAGGGGAGGTTTCAGAGCCAAAGTGTTGTAAGGAGCAGCTGAGGGAACTGGGGTTGTTTAGTCAGGAGAAGAGGAGGCTCAGGGGAGACCTTTTCACTCTCTCCAACTCTCTGAAAGGAGGTTGGAACCGAGTGGGTGTTGGTCTCTTCTCCCAGGTAACAAGTGATAAGACAAGAGGAAATGGCCTCAAGTTGCACCAGGGGAGGTTCAGGTTGGATATTAGGAACAATTTTTTCACTGAAAGGGTTGTCAAGGCCTGGTCCAGGCTGCTGAGGGCAGTGGTGGAGTCACCATTTCTGGAGGGATATAAATGGGATGTAAATGTGGTGCTTAGGGACACGGTTTAGTGGTCACCTGGCAGTGTTAGCTTAACAGTTGGACTCCGGGGTCTTAAAAGTATTTTCCAACCCAAAGGAAGTTGGAAAGTTCTGGTAGCCCCCAGGGAATTCTATGTGCACAAATATGTACCCATAAAGGAAGTGTTATCTGGCATCAGCACAGGCTGCCCAAGGAGGTGGTGGGATCTCCATCTCTGGAAGTGTTCAAAAACCATGCAGATGTGGTGCCTGGGGCCATGGTTTAGTGGTGAGTAGGGGAGTGTTGGGTGGCTGGTTGGACTTGATGATCTCAGAGGGCTCTTCCATCCATACTGATTCTGTAATTTCTATATACTGCTCTGTCCTTTGAAACTCTGTTCCTGGTTCATCCCATTCCCAGGGATGGAGACACAATGGCAAACTTCAGCCCTTTAGCTGAATCCAAGCATTTCTCAAAGCTGAGAATGCTGTCATCAGCACCCATGGATATAATCACACTTGCCCATCATTTACTGTGGAGCCACAAAAAAAAAAAGTATTGAATAAAACAAATTCATTTGCTTTCCTAAAGAACAACAATCTTGTTTGCCTGGGAAACAAAGAGGGAAGAGAGTGAAGGAAAACCTCAGTAAACAGCTACTTTATTGCTGAAAGGAAATAAAGGTAAGGGAGACTTGGCCACTGTTTTATTGTAGCTGTGAATTCACTTCTTGCATTTAAGTGTCTGTCACATTAGTAGAAAAATACAGATCACTCCAGTGTGTACACTGGAAATGACTATGCCCATTTTTCATTCTAAATAACTTGAAGCTGTTTGGTTTTCTTCTTTTTTACCTTTCTGGAGCTGGAGGTGGCAGGCTGGGGTAGGTAGGGCTAGAAACTGGAAGCAGAATCTTTCCATGGGCTCTAGGTCAGCATTGGGAACAAATTTCTCACTGTGGCTCTGCTCAGTTCCCTCCAATACATTCACAGTTTAATTGAAAGAATTAAAATGAAGAGAGTTGGCTGGGATATATGTGCTTTATTTAATACTGCCATGTTATGTTAAACTGACTAACAAATGAAATTATTCCCAAATGACTTCTCACTATCAAATGGGTGTTTTGTGATCTGGAAGGAATTAACTATGAAGTCACTTTGCATGAGTGCTTTTGTATGTCAGATGTTTTCTCTCTATACTACAATGCTGAGATGGTGGCTTCTAAGGCATTCCTAGGAGTTATATGCAGGTTTAACTGGAGTAACTAAGGGCTGAAGCAGCTTTAATATAGTAAAGTATTTAATTTATAGTGTAAACATGATATTATTATAAAAATAATAAGCTTTTATATGGAGAACATGGGAGAAGACCTTCAATTAAACCTTCTTGTGGTAGAACATGATGGGAGAAGACCTTGAATTAAGCCTTTTCCTGGTAGAAGATGTGTAGGAACTGGGACAGAAATGAAGTCAGTAAAATCCAAGGAGTTAGATTCCTCCAAAGCATCCTGCATATTTCCTGCTCATGTACAACATCTCTCCAGCACTCACCACCCATGACAGTGGTAAGTTTTACTGTAGCTTCCTCAGATCCTGAAGGTGAGTTCATGTCTTTACCATGCTCCATAGCTTTTCATCTTCTGTGTCTCTGTGCAGAAATATTTACATATGTTCCTCCACCCTGAGTTCAGTCATAATGATAATTATTATCAATGTTGGGTTTCTCAGTTGGTTCTCCCTTTCATATTTCTTTGGATTTATGGAGAACAAAATAATCTTGTTCTGGTGCTCCAAATACTAACTCTTCTAGAAGATCTAACTCTGCTGCCTCATTTTCACCTTCTGTCAGCTAGCACTTCCAGGTCCTTTTCCCCTGGGCAGCCTTCCAGCCACTCTGCCCCAAATCTGGAGTGTTTATTGGGTAACACACATGCATACACATTTTCTTTGTCACAGAAAGGCTTTGAAGACAATATGATGTTTTTCATGTACTTCTGTCAGTTTTCAGTGACTTTGAGCCCTGATTTGGAGCCCTGCTCTGTGCCTTGCCCCCACAGTAACAGCTGACAGACTTTGGGTCAGAAATTTGGGCTCAGGCTGCTGGTGGGAAATCCTCATGGGGACTGAACTTTGCAGAAGGGTTATCAGGATCAAATTATGCATAATGAGCATGAATGGCAACTGAAGCCTTGTGATGCTAACCAGTGGCTGGGGGTGAGATGAATCTATCATGTTCCAATCCAGGGGAAGAAATCATAATATTTGTGCAGCACTCGCCATTTCCCAATCCATTTTATTTACATTTACCTCTTTCACTGAACCCTTTCTACCTTAGCAGATATTTTCTCAAGATTAAGAGACCTCTTGATATAACAGCAGGTAATCTGTCCTGAACCCCAGCACCAACTGATTACCAGCCTTGCTTGAATTACTATATGCTATTAGAGTATTTGAGGAACCTGTAATATCTGCCATTACTTTCTCTTCTGAGAGTCCTTAGACTGACTTCCCATTGCCATTTTCCCCTCTTTGGCAAATAAATATCCTCCTGCATCCAATACAATCAGCAGAGTGTAACCAGAGTGGATGAGGTTTTAGCCCAGATAATTAAAGCTCAATGTTCTCCACTGGAACGATTACAAGTACTTGAGAAGACAATGACAAGGTCATCCTGTGAATGGGCTCATCAACTGGGGAATCCACTGCCTAATAAAATAATAAACCACTTGTTTAGAAACTAACAGACAAAGGAAGTGACAACAAAATTGTTTCCTTGGACATATGTTCCCTTAACCACATAAATGTGGAGCAATAGCACCTCTAAGTATGTTTAGCTAATTAAGACCAATCTTTCCTCTCTGCCCCAGATACCTTTGTGTTGTGACTTGATGTTGGCATAGAGAAGGCCACTTGTATTGTGTGGGCATGGGTGGAGGAGCTCCTCTTTTCCTTGGGGAGTGATGTGATGGCACCCATGATCCATGGGCAGCCCTGATCTGGAGCAGTGTATGCTGAACTCCCCCAGCAGCACCCACAGCAGATAGGATTGCACTCTTGGGTGTATGCAGATGGCACTTGGTTGTCCAGCATCATCTACTACCAGATAATTGCACACAAACTGATGCTCAGACAAGGCCTTGGGTTGGAAAGGGAGAATTCTGAGCTTGTTGAGTGCTACAGCCAGGACCTGGGACCTGCCTTTCTGTGGTCTGAATAGAGTGTGGCTGGTGGTTCATGCTTGAGTGATGCATGACAGGGATCTGGGTCCCACCAGAGGAACTTGTGTCCTGGACTTGTCCTTTTCTTGGCTTTCTGTGGACACTTCAGCTTCATCTCTCCTGTCCTTCCTGAGTTGTCTACAGTGCCTGAGTCAGTGCTGGAAGGATTTTCTGTGGATGGAAGCTGCTGACTGCCACTGAATTGCTTTTCAGAACAGTATCAGCATGAGTTATCTCCTGATACCTATGTCTTGACAATAGTGAAATGTACCATCCCTATACAGGCCTTTTTAATTTGTAACTTTACTTTTAAAATGATTTTTCATTTTGAAAAGCTGATATTGTCTTTTATAAACTAACACCAGGGGGAACTACAAAGAAATATTTAGTTTGAACAGAAGCACTGGTTTCCCTCACAGGGTTTTATTTACTAGTGAGAACTGCAACTCTTCAAGCTTTGTTTCTAGTCTGGATGAAGACAAACATTGATCTCACAGAATGGTTAGGGTTGGAAGGGATCACCAGAGGTCAGCTGGTCCAACCTCCCTGCTCTAGCACAGTTCCCTACAGCACAGCACTCAGCATTGTGGCTAGATGGTTTTGGAATACCTCCAGGGGAGGAAACTCCACAGCCTCTCTGGGCAACCTGGGACAGGGCTCTAGCACCCTCACAGCAAAGAAGCTTTTCCTCTTCTTTAAGTGGAACTTCTTCTGTTTCAGTTTGTGCACATTACCTTGTGTCATATTGCTTGGCACAAGGGAAAAGAGCCTGGCTCTATCCTCTTGACACCCTCCCTTCAGATCCTTCTCTCCACTGAGCAGGTCTCCTCTCAGCCTCCCCTTCTCCAGGCTACCCAAGCCCAGCTCCCTCAGCCTTTCCTCCCAGGGAAATCCCAGCATCTTTGGAGCTAACTATTGATGACTTTAACATGATCTTCCCCAGCTGAAACTGGAGTGAGACCTTGGGGCTGAAAGTCTCATCTCAGCAAAGCCTTTGAGATGCTCCAAATTGCTTTGGAGAGTAGGGATAGGCAGAAGTATCTGCTTTAAGCCAAACCCTGCATGTAATATAAATACTCTACCAGTCTGTGGTCTAAGTCCTTGGACTGTGAGGGTCAAGCTGCATCATAGTGCATCCCATGTGATATGACAAACAGAAAAGAAAGGAAAATGGGATTGCTTTTTAAATTGACACCATTTTTGGTAGAATGAGACCATATTGTAGGAGGTTTGTAGAGACATGAGCATCAATCTGTAAATGACTTTTCCTCTGGCAAATATAACCAGGATTTCCTGCTCTCTTGGACCTCAGTGATCTTCTTTAGCCTGAGTTATGCTGCCTATGGATTTCCAAAGTGTAAATTTTTTCCCTGCCACAGAAGAAATCTGTAGCAAGTGAGACAGAATCAGCTTTCCATGAGTCACAGTTTAAAAGCAAATAAAAAAAGGAAAGAAAAAGAAAAAAGAAGATGCTGCTGTTGCTGTGACAGAGCACATATATAACATCTCTACAGGAAGGTTTGCTTACAGATAGGTTATAAGTTAATCACATCTTTTCTAATGTATACTGAAAAATTCTCCTTAATGTCTGAGCTGAAATAGCTATGCTTACAAGGAATTAAATTACTTACAACATTTTTTTTTTGTAGCCTCTCACTCTCTCCACAAGCTTCTTTTTTTTTTTTCACACCCCCCTACATACACACACATAATTATTGTTAATTAAGACTGTCTCCTTTATGGGGCTAATTAACAATTAGCATAAACATAATTAGCTAACGTTGACATTTAACTCATTACATTGTTTAAATAATTTTCAGAAATTGCCCTTAGTGGCATTCTGTCATACTGAAATAATGGCAGCACTTTGTCATGGAAATTAAATGACATTTGTGGTGTTTCCTCTCCAGCTCATGCATGGAAGATTTCTCTTTAATTTTGAGCTACATTCCCTTCAGAATCCAAGATGATACCCAAAAACTTGAGCTGCCAAATGTGCCTTTTGGATAGCCTCCATAAGTAGCCTGAGCTTTTGGGGATCTGAATCTTTTCAGCTCCAGAAGCTTGCTGGATATCTCTGTGCAGGTTGCTTCTTCCCTGAGTGCTCCCTGCAGGCTTGATAACAGGGAGTAGTTGGTAGGGGATTGGTTATCACAGGGTAGAGAATCATTCTGGTTGGGAAAGATCTCTGAGATCATCAAGTCCAACCATGCACCCAACACTACCATGCTCACCACTAAACCCTGTCCCCAAGCACCACATCTAGATGTTTTTTTACCCTTCCAGGGATGGTGACTCCACCACTGCCCTGGGCAGCCTGGGCCAATGCCTGATAACCCTCTGAGTGAAGAAATTCTTCCTAATATCTAATCTGAACCTCCCCTGGAGCACCTTGAGTCTGTTTCCTCTCATTCTATTGCTTGTTACTTGTGAGAAGAGGCCAACCCCCACTTCACACCAACCTCCTTTCAGTGAGTTGTAGAGAGTGAGAAGGTGTCTCTTGAGCTTCCTCTTCTCCTGACTTCTCCAGGGTTACCAGTGATAGGACAAGAGGAAATGGCCACAAATTGCACCAGGGGAGGTTTCACATAAAGAGTGTTGTTAGGCATTGGCCCAGGCTGCCCAGGGCAGTGGTGGAGTCACCATCCTTGGAGGGGTTCAAAAAACATCTAGATGTGCTGCTTATGAACATGGTTTTGTGGCATGATGGTGGTGATAGGTTGATGGTTAGACTCGATGCTCTCAGAGGTCTCTTCCAACCTTAATGATTCTGTCAACTACAGTGAAGAGGTTGAGTGTCACATGCTAAAGGCACTCCAACCAGCTAACCAGTTTTGGCTAGAAGCCACCAGCCTGGAGATGAGTTGAAATAAAACAATATGATGGTGCAGCTTCTGCTGTGATAACAAATACTTCTCTGATGCCATCCATCTGATCATCTTGAAATACTTGGCAGACATTAGGGTTCTGGTCCAAGAGCCACCACAGTCTTTTGGAAGTGCTTTTCATGTTACTTTGTGTTGCTCTGTAATCCTTTAATCCTCACTGAGAGCCACTTGGTGGCACCTGTCACATCATCATTTTCATTTTTAGGAGTTTCAGGATATATTCATTATTTTAAAGATGAGAAGGACAAACCCTGGCCAAGAGAGGAAGAAAATAGACTTGGAAAAGTGGGGAGGAAAAAAAAAAGGCAAAAAAAAAGGGGCATAAATGTTATTTTTGTTTCCTGTGAAGCAAAAGTTCCTGCACAGAATTTTTGCTGGAAGAAGTGAGAGGCTTTGATTTTTCCATTAAAAAAATGGCAACTGGGGTAAGAAATCCAGGTAAAAGGATGCTGAAGATAAAGACTGACATGGAAAAAGAACAAGAGCCTGAAATGGATGAAGAAGGTAGTGAAAATGTGTCCTCAGGACTTCTTGGCCTGCCACTCTTTTTTCAAATGGAGTTATCTACTCTGTGTTGTTCTTGATAAGAGGAGAGAAACTGATCTGTCAGGAAGCAGTTAGCAGACCTGGCTCTGGGCTCATCCTCAGACCCAGTCTTTCCTCTAAGAACTGGGCCATAAACTTTGGGAGATACCAAGAATTCTTTATGGCACCAGGGGAGGTGTAGATTGGATATCAGGAAAAAATTTCTTCACAGAAAGAGTTGTTAGGCATTGGCACCCAGACTGGGTATTGGGAAGAATTTCTTCCCCAAGAGGGTTATCAGGCATTGGCCCAGGCTACCCAGGGCAGTGGTGGAGTCACCATCCCTGGAGGGGTTCCAAAATGTGTAGATGTGGTGCTGAGGGACATGGTTTAGTGGTATGGGGGTGTTGGGTTGAAGGTTGGACTTGGTGATCTGAGAGGTCTCTTCCAACCTGATAAAGCCCGAGCTCTGATGTGTGAGTCTTGTCCTATTCCTGTCAACCTGCTTTTGGATTCTTCTACATTTCTCTCTGCTGAGTGGCATAACAAACCAAAAAAAGAAACAGAATGAGACTAAAAATCAACAAATGAAATCTATCAACTCCAGGAACGAATGAATGTCATCTTTGGGCTTGAAGAGCAGAATTGACTTGAGCGACGTCCTGCCTTCAACGGCTAAATCAAATGTCCACGAGGGTTGTTCAGGACTGATTTTGGCTGTTAAGTGCTTGTCAAAGCTCCCAGGCCCTCTCTCCTGACTCTATAAAATTCAAAAGAATTATAGGAGCTCCAGGGTCACATAATTCATTGCACAGTAGATTTAACCTGCCGGCAAGTAATTCATATTTGTGGGAATAATATTGTTTTCCAGTTTGGGAGAGTTATCGCTGTGTCTCCCTTCCAGGTCACTACGGATATCAAAAATCAATTTGGAAAGATGGAGACTGTCAGAGGATAAAGCATGAAGCCAGTGATGCTTTCACTTTTCTTTCTTTCTTCTCTAAATGGATAGGTTGAAGACAGTTACACTTGGTTCTCAACCTTTGCAGAGCGCTGATTGCTCTCACAGGGACACTTGACACTCGGAATAAAACCAGGCTTTGGGCGGTTGTTGGGCTCAGGTTTTCATAAGTTGGTTTTTCTCTTTCCTTTTCCTTTTCCTTTTCCTTTTCCTTTTCCTTTTCCTTTTCCTTTTCCTTTTCCTTTTCCTTTCCTTTCCTTTCCTTTCCTTTCCTTTTTTCCCCTTCCCCCCCTTTTTCCCCTTTTCCCCTTTTTCCTCTTCCCCCCCTCTTTTTCCTCTTTCCCCCCTTTTTTTCCCTTACTGTTGTGCATCCTATGGTACCCTCATGGAATTATGGCACTCTCGCCTCTGATTAAATCAATTATCCTCCAGTGTCCCAGCATTCCTCAACCATTTCTGTTCACAACCCCACAAAACACAGGAGCAAAAACCTCCTTCCCTGGCTCGAGCCACTCTGTGTTAGGACAAGGCTTCTGGTGTGAGCAGGCTGTGGTACTGCTTTGCTATGTCCTGTCATCTGGTGGTGTTTCAAAGTGCTACCTAATGCTTTGCAAATTGAAGGAGTTTCAGAGTCTCATCTTCAGGTCTGCCCCACTTGCTATTGATCTAGTTCCAGGTTGGTTACCAAGACTATTTTCTGGTTCCAGTTCAGATGTGCCCAATGGGATGGAAATTTCACAAGAACATTGGAACTTGTGAGCTTGCCACAAGTTTCTGCCAAGGAGTTGAGGAAAGTTTCCGCCCTTTGGAGTTGGGAGGAGGCTCTGAAGGTGTCAGGGCCTTTGAATTTGAATTCTGGCTTTTGATTTGGTTTGCATCTGAATTGAAACCATGTCTCTTATTTACATGTGACATCATCTCAGCATAAGGAAGATGTGGACCTGTTGGAGTGGGTCCAGAAGAGACCATGAAGACCTCCTCTGTGAAGACATGCTGAGAGAGTTGGGCTTGTTCAGCCTGGAGAAGAGAATGCTCCAGGGAGATCTTAGTGTCACCTTCCCAGACTTAAAGGGATCTAAAAAGGAGGGAGAAAGACTTTTTTTGCATGGTCAGATAGTGATAGGACAAGGGGGAATAGTTTTAAACTGAGAGACTGGAGATTGAGATCAAATGTTGGAAAGAAATTCTTTCCTCAGAGGGTGGTGAGGCACTGGAACAGGTTGCCCAGAGAAGTTGTGGCTGCCCCATCCCTGGCTGTGTTCAAGGCCAGGCTAGGTGTAGCCCTGGGCAACCTAGTCCAGTGGGTGGCACCCCTGCCCATGGCAAGGGGGTTGGAACTAGGTTATCTTTGTAGTCCCTTCCAACCTGAACAATTCAATGATCGTGAAGATTCAATTGCTGTTCCTGGTGAGGTGAAGTCTTTGACCTTGAAGAACAGTTTACATTTGCCACTCAGTGAAATAGTATTTTTGTTGTTGTTTTTGAAAGAGCACTAACTCCTTTCCTCCTTTCCTCTGATACAAGTGACTGTAGAGTCAGATGCTTGGAGAACTGCTGCAGAATTAAAAAAGGATCCACACATTTTGTTTAGGAAAGTTCTTGAGCAAATCAGCACTGTGGTCAACAGCTTCCTGCTACAACTGGGAGCAGCAGGAGCAGCCACATGTATAATTTCTCAAGTCATTTTTTTCCAGATGTACTATTCCTGGCCCCTCCCCTCCCCACCTTGTCCATAGGTGATGGGGCTCTGGTAACCAAGCTGACGTTTGCATTCCCCTGGAAAAGCTCTGAACCTGGTTTTCATTTAAATGTGTGGAATTATCTGGGTTGTTTTCCCCTCGATAAGGTTTACAAGTGTCTGTATATCTTTGGTTTTAACAGAGGGCACTTCAGGAGACAGTTTACGAAGTACTGGTCAGGGAGATAAATTACCTTGTAGAGCTGCACAATCACCATTCACAATCTCCTCAGTGACTTTATAGCCAGTGATAGGATTTTTCAAGTTCATAGAAACTCATCAAAACATTTCCTGGTATTTTTTTTTCCCCTTCTCCATCTAGCCATTCTCACTTTGAGCATAATCTCTACTGCTCCTGCTAGGGACTGAGGGTTTGCTTTGATGCCTTAGGGCCCTCAGAGCATTTCTTTATTTCTAACAGCTCCTTGGGATTTGTGAGCTGGAAATGGGAATGTTTCAGGCTGCTGCAGCACTTTGACATGTTCCTTTCCCAGGGGTTGTATCTAACCTCAGATGATGCTTTGTGCGTGCCATTAAGAAGCTGAGCACTGCAGGCTTGCTCTGTGAGGTTATCGTCAGGCAACTTTATGCTTGCTTTTGCTGCTCTTCTGGTGTCAAGGTTTCCTAGCTACACACCTGAAGCTCCCTAGTTCTTTTGGGTGGGTGTTAATTCAGCCCATATTTAATTTGCAACATGACAGGCATACACATTGTGGATGGTTGGACTCGATGATCTCAGAGGTCTTTTCCAACCATAACGATTGTTCTATGATTCAACCTCTTCCAGCAGGAGAAGGCAGGCACCAGATGGGGCAGCATCTGTGGTGGGGAGCTCCTTGAACCTCTTCTCTTCAATTTCATGGGTCTTTTCTGATCATCATGGTATAAGGAAGTTGCTGGGGACAGATTCTCCTATGTCTATGAACCACCAGGTGCCTTGTAGGGCTGTCATTGCTTGGGGCTCAAATCATACCAAAGCAATGCAGGTTATGCTGGTTTATGCCTCTGGTGGCTCCAGTGAATGATCAAATTCCACTCTTGATGCCACTGGTGGAGCCAGTGCATGACCAAACACCACTCAGGTACTGATTTAGCTGAAGGGGAATGGAGAAAGGAGAGAAGAAGGAATATGAACATTCTGTTGTCCCTATGGGTATGTACTTCAGCATAATGTGATGTGGCCATGTAGCTGTTCACATCTACATTTAGAGTGGGACTGTGCATTTCACTCTGCCTGTCCCTGTACAGCTCCAGGGAGATTTGCTAGAAGAATTGGACAACAAAAGCAGGCTTAGTTGTGGGTGCTCAGTTGCTGAGCTGTTTCCTGCCAGAGTGAGAACATGCTGAGGACAACTTCCTGAGATAATAGGTCTGACTTCCAGGGCAGGGGTTAACAATTGATCCTGATACAAATAGGTCCAAGTATTACCTTATTATAGGACCTTCCAAGAGGTTCTTGTAAATGGTCTCAATTTCTGAATTGATTGTTTCCCCACACACACACATATTATGACCCAGAGCAACCTCTTGTTCTAAACAGACAGCATATTTACCCTGAGTGATGCTTCCCACACCCAGGGTAGCTCCCCTCTGACAGCCCTGCCAGGAGGTACTGCCAGGAGGCTGCAATTAAGGGTATTACTGATGTTATTTGCCCCCTTCCCAGCAGGCTCTGAACCAAGGGTCAAGAAGAAACCAGAAACACCTGCTGGTCTAATGAGGTAGGTTTTTAAGAGTTTGGGATGGCCTGTTTTCCCTCTTTTCAGAGGGAAATGAGAGAGCCTGGTGTCAGCTAGGAGAAGACATGGACTCAATAAAGAAGTAAGTTGTTGTTCAAACTGCTCATATTATGATGTTATTGTGTTTTAGTGGAGTGATTTTCCTTAAGGGATTTGCTTCCTGTTTCTTTTTTTTTTTTTCCCTTGCTGCTCTTCACCTCAGTCCAACAGCAAATGAAGACTTTGAAACCAGGGGTCTCTAAGCTTTTCTTTGTGGTGAGGCCATTGAGCAAGATTTGGCCCACACAAAGTGCTGCTGGCAGAGCAACAGTGAGTTAGCTGAGGAGCTGGTGGTCCCTGAGTTTGGGGGAGTTTAGCTTAATTCCTTAGAAGGTCTTAATTAGTTTTAGCCTCTTCCCAGGCTTTTTATGTGTTGCTTTTAGAGTGTTGCCATCTTCTGTTCTTGCAGGGTTGGCTATTTAGTTTCTGGAGACAAGGGGATATTGTGTCATGGTTTTGGTTGCCTGCTTTGAACCTTCTCCTGGGATTATGACACAGGGAGGCTTTAATTGTTTCTCCATTTACCTAGGTGTTTGCAGACCTCTTTAGAGCTCTGTCTGTGGCCTGATCCTGCTTGCTCTGGAACTGCTGCCTTTCTGAGGGGACGTAGTCAGGGTCGACCAGCAAGGGAATCTGCACTGTGAGCTTGCAGAGAGGATGCATGCATCAGAACTTGTCCTGATCTTGTCTCCTGGTGCTGGTTGGGGGCTGGACAGTTGCTTGCTTTCTACATGCATCTTCTCCTTCCCATATTTTGTCTGTTTGATATTAACTGGTGTGCTGCAGGAACCGATAGTGGTTTTCCAAGGTCTTTCAAGTAAGTGTCTTCCTTCCAGACTGAATGCAACAGCACATACCCTACCCTAATGGATATGCCTCCTACCAGGTCATGGGCAGAGGTTGCTGATGTTTGAATGTGGGTAGTGTGTGTGATGCTCAGAGTGGTGTTGAAGAGGCAAGCCCTGGCCTCCCATGGCTGATGCTGACTGATCAGCTCCATCCAATGCCCAGTGTGGGAGAAGAGGGGGGGACAGGGTCTGAGCTTCATGCTTAGGGCACTTCTGTGCCCTTAGACAAGTTGCCTGTATCTTAGCAGAGACTTCAGTTTAGATGCTTTGGCTATGAGGAAGCAGCTTAGTAAAAGCATTTAGGCATCTATGTCAAAACCTGACTACAAATCACTGCCCAGATGATCCACTAATTAATGCTAAATTGGAAGAAAAAATAATGCAGGAGGGGAAAAAAAAGTCCTAGAAAATATCAATAAATTAAAGATGCTGGGGGATATAAATTCAGCAGGTAAATGAGATCCTAATGAAGAAGGGAGTTTAATGGGGAGTACTCTCATTCCACTTTTTGTTTTAAAAACTCTATTTGATGCCGATTTGGTACTGGTACAAGGAAGACAAACCTTGTGACAAGCATCCCTGAGAACAAAAGTTGTTCTGCTGTATGAGTTCAGTTAGTGCTGTTTACTGCTGAGCAGCTTTGCTTCCCCATTTCTGCAAGCTGGTGCAAGATCTTGGAGGGGTAGAAATGCGGATCAGTTAATTAAAATAAACAACTAATGACTGTTCCACTGGGTCAGTTTGCTTCTCAGAGCCTAAAATCTGTAGTATATTAACACATGTATCATTTGGGTTTGTTTGTTTTGTTTTGTTTTTTTTTTTTCTTACACTGGAGGACAATTGCAGAGCCCAAGGCTGCTCCTAGTTTTAAAGCAGAACTTAATTAACTAGAGATGGACTGAGCAGGTTTGGCAGGAAAAGGGGCATTGGGCTTCCAAAGAACAGAGCTGCTCAGCTGCTGCCAGACTGTAAATGAAGGATGCTGCTTCCCAGATCATCTCAACCCTGCTGAGCAGCATGGTGCTGGTATCACCCTGCTCCTGCCTTGGTGCCATCCTTGCCTCCTAACTTTAAAGGTGTTTCACTTAACCTGTTCTGGAGAGCTGCCTTAGGAGGAGATGAATTATGCTTTCAAAATCCCCATTTCTCACTACAGCCTGGATAAAAACTCAGACTGACAAATCTTGCTTTGGCAGAAGACATTCAAAGTGATAATAGTTCACATTTCACAGCAACAGTGGTACAAGACTGGGCAAAAGAAGAAGGAATATCTGTTCAATACCTTTATTGACGATCTGGATGAGGAGGTTGAGTGCACCCTCTGTGGGTTTGCAGATAACACCGAGTTGATCTGCCGGAGGGTAGGAAGGCTCTGCAAAGGGATCTGGCCAGGCTGGGTTGAGGCCAGTGGGATGAGGTTCAACAAGGCCAAGTGCCAGGTCTTACACTTGGGTCACAGCAACTCCATGGGTGCTTCAGGCTTGGGGCAGAGTGGGCGGAAGGCTGCCCAGCAGAGAAGAATCCAGGTGTGCTGGTCAACAGCAGCTGAAGATGAGGCAGCAGAGTGCTGGTGAAGGCTCTAGAGCACAAGTGTTGTGAGGAGCAACTGAGGGAACTGGGGTTGGTTAGTCTGGAGAAAAGGAGGCTCAGGGGAGACCTTCTCACTCTCTACAGCTCCCTGAGAGGAGGTTGGAGCAAGGTGAGGGTTGGTCTCTTCTTCTAGATTACCAGTGAGAGGACAAGAGGAAATGGCCTCAAGTTGCATTAGGGGAGGTTCAGGTTGAATATTAGGAAGAATTTCTTCACATAAATAGTGGTCAGGCATTAGAAGAGGTTGCTCAGGGCAGTGGTGGAGTCACCATCAATGGAGGGGTTCAAAAAACATCCAGATGTGGCACTTAGTGACATGGTTTAGCGGCATGGTGGCGATAGGTTAATGGTTGGACTTCATCTAAAAGGTCTCTTCCAACCTTCATGATTCTGTAGTTCTGTAGATACTCTGGAGTGGCCACTTCTGCTGCTCTAGCTGGACCAGCAATGTTCTTGGATAGACAATACCCACATCACCTTCCACTTCTGCACTTGTTCCAAGCCCCCCTGAGGCTAGGAAGAGCTGCTCTGTGAATACCTCTGCTTTGCTTTGACGCTGCTGAGGCATTTGTCTCACGTCAGGGTGGAATTTGGTGCCTGCAATTATTTTCCTTTATCTCACACTTAGGTTTAAACTGCATCTCTGCTGGTACATGTTCTCTTTTGATTAATATTAAACTTCCAGATCATCTTTTGGAATTGGAGCCATTTCTTACGCCAAATAGTCCGGAGAGTCAGATTTCTGAGTGATTAGTAGCAGGCTGAGATGCTTGGGGAGCTTAACGATTCGTGGCCAGATTCATTCACCATGGTTAGAGTGGTGGGCATGTCACAGCTGCCATGCCTCTGGCAAAACCTCAGCCTGAAAGGATTTTAAATCAGGGTTGGATTTTTCCATCCTCCTTCTTTCCAGGTTGGCTGCCTCCCTGAGAAGGGAGGGGATGGGAGACATCCACCCATCCCAGGATATACTGAACAAAATCTGTCTGAGGACTTGCTGGGCTGTAAATCTTTTCTGTTTTCTCTAAATTCCTGGGCACAGAGGGGAAAAATCCCACTGGTCCCAGGCTGTTGATCCCAAGGGATGCCTATCCAGGAACCATGCTGGGTGGGGGACAGACCTGGATGCAGCATGCTTGTATTTTGTTGTGGTGAGTTTATTTTTTGAGGGGAGGATGCTAAAAGATATAAAACATAGATGTCACATGAGCTGATGAAATAGTGAGGAGAAGAAGAAAGCTTGGAACAGGCTGCCCAGGGAGGTGGTAGAATCACCATCCTTGGAAGGGTTAAAAAAAAGTGTAGATGTGGTGCTTGGGGCCATGGTTTAGTGGTGAGCACGGAAGAGTTGGGTGGATGGTTGGACTGGATGATCTGAGAGATCTTTTCCAACCACCATGATTCTATGATTTCAGCTGTAATCCAAAGGTTTGGCACTGCTGGAAAGTGTCTCAAAAGTTTTAAAGACACTGCAGTGACATGTTTGTGACTTCCTCTCAAATGTTTAGTCCTGAATTCCAGCTGTGCCTTAGGCTGAAGAAACATTGCTACGGTGCCCATAAGTTGTAGTCAAGCACGTATAGAGTTGTTCTTGGACTAGCTGGGATGTGCTGTTCTGGGCTGGGTCTCCAAATGCTCTGCTACCAGACTGCAGAATGCAAAGTAGGATTTGTAGCCACATGGATACTGAAATTGGTTTGGCTTGCTTTGTTTTTTATCAGAAACTTATAGTTTGATGAAAACCAGATTCTGTATCTATGTTGGCACTTTTCACAGAATCCAAGCATGGAAGAGGTTGGAAGGGACCTCTGGGGATCATCTAGTCCTGCTAAAGCAGGGTCACCCACGGCAGGGTTGCCCAGGATCACCTCCAGCTGGGGTTGGAATCTCTCCAGAGAAGACTCCACAACCTCTCTGGGCAGCCTGGGCCAGGGCTCCAACACCCTCACAACAAACAAGTTTTTCCTTCCTGCTCAGGTGGAACCTCCTAAGTTCCAGTTTGTGCCCAGTGCCCTTTGGGCTGGCCCTGGGCACCACTGAGCAGAGTCTGGCCCCAGCCTCTTGCCCCCAGCCTTCAGCTCTTGCTCAGCACTGAGCAGCTCCCCTCTGGGGCTGCTCTTCTACAGGCTAAGCAACCCCAGGGCACCTAAAATTTCCTCTTCCCACAGATACTTTTAGCCCTGATTTTTCATTGCAAAGGTAGAAAAGACTTTCTAAGCTGAGGAAGGTCAGTAGTTCAGCTGGAATTTGGACCTAGATATTCCAGGTTGTTATAAAGCAACAAGTACTCAGTGCCTTCAATAGAGGAGAAAATGAGATGGAACCTGTCACATCATCGGGAAGGTGCCTGCTGTTGATGATCCCATGAAGAGCTGAGCACTTAGTGAATAAGAATTCAGGGTTTTGAGTGTTTCTGGGGATTGGGCCCCAGGTCTAACTCCTCTATTATTGCAGCTCAGACATGACTTTAAGATGCTGAACATTGATGGTGCATTATATCTTGCAGCAGAAAAGGTCAGCCCTGTTATTTTGTAGAGGGAGGGTTGCCGTTGCTTCATGGCTGGCTGACTTTTTGGGCTCCATGGTATAATTTATAACTACTTATTGTTTGCAGACACCAGGCTGAGGATATTTTGAGTGTGAAACTTAGAATTCAGGCTGTTGGAGTTGAATACATGGAGCAGAATTCTTTTGTCTGGAGGAGATGGTGACGTCTGGCCTTGCTACCCTTGGCTTCTTCCTCAGAGGGGAGAAAAATACTTCCAGGGCATGAATTATCTTGTCCTCAAATAACTATCTAAAATAATGCAGATGCAGCAAGACCCCAAAAGTAGAGAGAAATGGAGACTGACAATCCAGAGAGGTTGTCATCCTCTCACAGGGCAGCATTTCTGTTGTAGATGTTGGAGGTAGGCTGTGGTAACTCCTGGCTGGTGTCTTTTGTTTTCTGCACAGCTTGTGTAAAATCAAGGACCTGATGTTAATGTGCATGAAAATTAAGAATGTACTGAAAGTTGCTCACCTGCTCATTAGGGTGAAATAAGTTGCCTAAAAAATACCCATGAAGGAATGTAAATTCCTTAATAAATGCAGAACTATCTATCACATTTTTTGGACTGTCAGGTTCAGAATTTACAATTCCATGCAGAATTGGTTCAAAACCACCCAGAAATGCATTAGCTGTCATGGCTCATTTCTTCAGTGCAACTTTGAGTTTTGAGGAGTACTTTTAGGTTTTTTTTTAAGCTGGCTCCAGGTGTTGTTTCATGATAGGAGCAGATGAGATGAGGTCCTCTTATGCCAATCACTCTACAAAGCCAATTTGAGGGCTGCTATTGACCTGAAGAACTTCCAGTTTAATTGCTAGGTTATGTAAAGAATGGGGGAAAAGAGGGGTTTTTTCCTTGATATTTTTGTGTGGAGAGCTGACTGTTGGATCACTGTAGCTCTGTTGCAAAGCAATGTGGTCCTTTGTCTTGTCTGAAGGTGACTGCTGAAATGGAGAGGGATTTTCCTGACTTGCTTCCCCATCCCCTGTGTCCTTAACAAAAACTGAGCAGTACAACAGAGTTGCTTCCAGGTGTAATCTGAGCTAAACCTCAACACCTTTCCCTTTTTATGGCCTTTGCTAGCAGCACTCAAGGAAAAAAAAAAACCCAGGAGAGAATGAGAAAAATCGATTTCTCTTTCACTAGAAATATTTTCCCCTTTTGGCCACAGGCTGAGACTGCTCTGCCTCTAACAGGTCCTTCTGGGAGTTTGATAACAGTCGCTCCCAGGAAGTTCTAGCTTATCTGAAGACCGAAGAGTAAATTTCTCCTTGCCCCTTAGTGGTGAGGTGTTTAATTGCTGCATGGTTTGGTCAGGTCAAGTAATTCACATTGATCTGCTAAAAGTGGCCACCAGTAGTTAAAGTCACATCCAGGAGCTGCAGTGAACGATCCTGAAAATCATAGAATGGCCAAAGTTGGAAGGGACCTTAAAGATCTCCTAGTTCCAACCCCCCTGCCTGGCCAGGGACACCACCCACTAGATCAGCTTGCCCACAGCCCCATCCAGCCTGGCCTTAAAAACTTCCAGGGATGGAGCTTCCACAGCCTCTCTGGGCAACCTGTTTCAGTGCCTCGCCACCCTTGTAGTGAAAAACTTCCTCCTAATGTCTAATGTAAATCTCTCCTCCTCTAGTTTGCATCCATTCCTCCATGTCCTATCACCACATGACCTCCTGAAAAGTCCCTCCCCAACTTTCTTTCAGCCCCCCTTCAGATATTGGAAGGCCACCAGAAGGTCTCCTGGGAGCCTTCTCTTCTGCAGACTGAACCAACCCCAGCTCTCTGTCTGTCAGCTTTTTGCTGGCATCAGCTCCAGCTCTGCAGGCTGAGAGCATTCAAGTTACTCCTCTTGAGTGGGCAAGCAAGCTGTAAAAAATGAAGCCTGAAAAGCCATGAGAGGTGGTGAGAGGCTGCTTAAGGAGAGAAATTCCATTGGCTGAAATTTCCTGCCCTGCACAAATTCAGGTTGGGTACTAAAGCATTGCCACCTTACTGGTAACATCCTTAAGGATGTACCAAGTCATCGAGGTAGGTAGGGGTGGAGACGGCTCAGTGCAGAGTCTGGAACTTTGCTTAGTGGGCTCAGTCCTCACTTGTACCACTGGAAATCAGGAGTAGCTCTCCCAAGGTCTAAAGGTCTGCTTTGTATAGCTATTTGCACTTTTTGGCAGTGGGTGTAAAATGCTGACTAAGTAATAACTTCAGTCTGCCCTGTTCTCTGTGGAGTAAGTGTGGGTTTGCAGCAAAGTAGCACAAGCAAATAGAATCATTAAGCTCACTAAGTCCAACCACTGACCCAACACCCCGATGCCACTAAACCATGTCACTGAGTGCCACATCTCCATGGCTTTTGAAGCCCTCCATGGATGGTGACTCCACCACTGTCCTGGGCAGCCTGGGCCAATATCTAGCAAGTCTTTCTGTGAAGCAACTGTCTCTGTGGGCCATTTCCTCTTGTCCTCTCACTGGTAACCTGGGAGAAGAGGCCAACCCTCACATGGCTCCAACCTCCTTTCAGGGAGTTGTAGAGAGTGAGAAGGTCTCCCCTGAGCCTCCTTTTCTCCAGACTAACCAACCCCAGTTTCTTCAGTTGCTCCTCACAAGACTTATGCTCCAGTCTTGTTCCTGAAATGTACAGCACCTTGCACAGAGAGGTCCTGACATGTCACAGGTCTCAAGTGGGAGATGTTTATTTTCCTTCTGTCGCCTCTTCCCTCCTGAAAGGAGGAAGATCAATGAACTCTTCCAGCTCACATGACCTCTGGGAATAGAGGATGTTGCCAGAGTTTTGTGTTGTTTTTTTTTTTTTAAGATGAGGAGGGGGGAGGTGGAGGAATTGGGAATGAAATAAAAAAACCCCCTAGTTTTAAATACATGACCCTTCTCCAAACCTAGTATTATCCTAGTAAAAGAAGGTGCTACTTATATTTTACTTGATCTTATTTCTCTTTTCCTGAACAAGGGCTGTGAGTTCATTTGCTTGATGTTGCCTGCTCGGAAGAGTGTAAGCTCTCTGAGGTTAAAGAGATCCTCTGAGAAAGATCCTATTGATTTTAATTACCCAGAAACAGCCCAGAGGGACAAAAGGACTTGGGCTGTTTATTTAGCCATCGCTGCACTGCACTATTGTGTAAGGAGAGATCAAATCAGTTGCCCTCATTATTACAATAATAATAAGGCAGCAAAGGTGCTTCAGGGCCTCAGGATTTATTTATTTATTTAGTAAGAAGCAATAACCTCCACCACTCCTCCCACTAATAAAAGGCAGACTTGAGGAAACAAGGAGCAATTACTATTAGTCAATATTAATTCAATTACTCTCCTGTTTATTTATATCATGGAAAGGATTGGGGAATATGTTAGAAATATCCCCAACCAAACCACATGTGTTCTTTTCCAGATTGATTTTTATTGCTGCTAAATGCACCTTGAGTGGTTTCCACCTCCTTTAGACTGGAGCTAAAGTCAATTAGTTGTTCAGCATACAGAGTAGCTCAACCAGTGGTACAGTGAGTGTTTCTAACAGTATCTAGGTTGAAGATAGACCTAGTTGGGTGTTAAACTGGAAACCCTCCAGGGATGGGTTAATGCCTAGGATCTCTTTCCACCCGTTCTAGACTAACCTCAAGCCAGATTTATGGTGGTCTTAGAGAGAGCAGAAATCAGTTTGTTCTGCTTATGCTATTTACTACCTATATTTTTTTGGAGCCTATGCCTTCCAGTTGGTCTCTGCTCTGTGACTTGGCATGAGCTGCCTCAGGAGAAGTCAGTGTTTTGGGCCCCTTGCTCTACGGAAGACATTGAGGCATCAGAGAGTGTCCAAAGAAGGACAATGAGGCTGGTGGAGGGTCTGGAGAATAAGTTTTGTGAGGAGCAGCTGAGGGAACTGGGGTTGGTTAGCCTGGAGAAGAGGAGGCTCAGGAGAGACCTTCTCACTCTCTCCAACTCACTGAAAGGAGGTGGTAGTAAGGTGAGGGGCTCAGTCACTTCTCGCAAGTAACAAGTGATAGGAGAAGAGGAAATGGCTTCAAATTGTGCCAGGGGAGGTTCAGATTAGGTATCAGGAAGAATTTCTTCACCCAGAGTGTTATCAGGCATTGGAAGAGGCTGCCTAGGGAGTTGGTGGAGTCACCATCCCTGGAAGCGTTCAAAAGCCATGGAGATGTGGTGCTTGGGGCCGTGGTTTAGTGGTGGGCAGGGGAGTGGTGGGTGGATGGTTGGACCTGATGATCTCTGAGGTCTTCTCCAACCATCATGATTCTACAATTCAATGTCTGTGCACCAGCTCAGCAGCTGCCTTCACATTTAAGGGTTTGTTTTGCTTTCCCTTAAATCATGGCACTAGGAAAGGATTTCCTGGTTCTTGTTCTGCTTCAGCTGCAGCTTTTTGAGCTGTAGAAAACATCACATGTGGTTTTAGCTATCTGAGTCATCCTCTGGGCAACCAAATCTGAGGGCATCTGAGAATTTTCCCAGGCAACTTCTGGGAAATTGAGTATGTGTCTCTCATTTCTCCAGTATTTGCAACAGTCTCTGGGGGCTAATTCTTCACTGGGTGTATGAATATTCCTCTCTCTTTGGTAGACATAGTGTCAATGGTATTGCTTGAGTCTTGCAAGGGAATTTTGCCTTGCTGCTATGGAAATTCACAGGTGGGGCCCAATCCCCAGGGAATTTAGAGCAGATCCAGTCATTCTGGTCAGGTGGTTGTATGACAGCATTGCAGAACAGAAAATCTTAATGTTGGGAAAGCATTTTGGAAGGAGGAGGAGAGAATAAAAAAGGTTCTGTTGTTCACCCTCTTGGCATGGATTTTGGTTATGGTTATAGCTTAACAGAACTGCCTGTCAGAAAAACCTGGGTATTTTCATGATCTCATGGAGGGTGGTTGAGGGTTGCATAGGCACAGGAGATTTAAAGCTGTTTTTTTCTTTTGTCCTTTCTTTTCTCCCTTTCTTTCTTTCTGTCTTTTCTCCCTTTCTTTCTTTCTGTCTTTTCTCCCTTTCTTTCTTTCTGTCTTTTCTCCCTTCCTTTCTTTCTGTCTTTTCTCCCTTCCTTTCTTTCTGTCTTTTCTCCCTTCCTTTCTTTCTGTCTTTTCTCCCTTTCTTTCTTTCTGTCTTTTCTCCCTTTCTTTCCTTTAGGTTGAGCTTTTTTTTCCTCTTTGAAAGCTACATTAATTGTTGTGATGTCTGAGCATCTGCCTGATACGCATTGTTGACCCTGCAGACTGAGGAAGACAATAGCTAAATACAAATTTATTGAGGAGGCAAAGCTATAATCCCTGAAGGTAGCACAATATTTTCATGGAAATCATCCTTTGTCAAAGGCACATGTAGCAGATCTTCTTGCTGCTGATTACAAGTCCATCAGTACCAGAATTAATGAGAAACATCCCAGCAAACTCACCCACTGCTCTGCTGTTTCTGTAGATGGCTTTTTGGCTTTCTAAACTCAAGGCTAATTGCAGGGAGGTGTGTGTCTTTTACCAGTGGGAATGCAGAAATTTCAGTGGGAAGGCCAAAATTAGTTGGAATGCTGGAATTAACTGCAAAGAAGTGCTTCCTGAAGGAATTCACTTTTCTGTTAACTCATTCCATTATATGGTGGCAAAAATGCTTTTTAAATAATTCTCCAGCTCTCATTTTATGCATTTTTACTGTGTTAACTGGCAAGAGCTGATTCATTATCCCCTGTCCTAAGTTTACCTCCTCTCAATAACTCACCAGTTCAGGTCACCCTTGCAGTGCCTCCTTTCGCCTTCGCTCAGATACCATGTCTAACTGAATGGAATTGACCTGTTTAAGGCCTCTTCACTCCAGCTAAATTATTTGATCATAGCCACAGACATCTGTTTGGGGCAGTAATTGGTTGTTTATAAGAGCAGAGGGAGAGCCACCAGCAGCAACGGCAGCAGCAAGACAATAAAGGCAAGGGGACAAGCATGGAGGGCATGTAGACAGGTCCTGACAGACCACTGTCTGCTGGAGATAAGCAATGCAGATTAGTTCTATGCACTCTATCTCCCCACTGGGGCCTAATAATCCCCTTTAGCACTCGTTCACAGCTATGGAGCAGACAGAAAACTAATATAGGAGGGAATCTGGTCCTGCTGCCTCGCTGCAAATCTCGGCTGCGGTTTCTGGAACCGGTTGGATTTTTCTCGTACAATTAGTTTTGAAATGTCAATTTCATGGCAGCTGCCAAGGTGGAAAAATAGAAGAACAGGAGGTAAAGATCCCCATTGCAAAGTAGATTATGGGAGAGTGAAAGATGGCTGCTGGAGATGGGGCTGTCACGGCTGCTTCCTGCCTTGAGAGCGACAATGGGAATGATGAGGTAAAAGGTGGCCAAAAAAATGTAACTTGAAGGGTTGAACTGCTGGAGGAAAAAACAAAGCAATGACATGGCATTTCTCTGATGTTTGTCTACAGCAAGGAGACAATGAGGATTTTAATTGGTTTGCAAAAGCTTGTTGCAATTACACTGGAGCACAAGGTGGTCATGCTTTTGAGGGTGGCTCACAACGGCAGCAAGTATGTCAAGTGGTGTGTCAAGGTTGGTCCTGTTAGAGAATCAGAGAGTGGGTTGAGTTGGAAGAAACCTTTGGAATTCATCTAGGTCAAGCCCTCTGTCAGAACAGGTTTACCCAGAGCAGGTTGCACAGGATGGTGTCCAGGAGAGTTTGGAATGTCTCTAGAGAAACAAACTGAAACAGATGACATCTCATGGGTGCTGCTCATCAGGGTTTAAAGGAGACTGGAGATGCTGACATTTCATAGTCATAGAATGGTTTGGGTTGGAAGGGGCCTCAAAGATCACCTAGCTCCAACCTCCCTGCCATGGGCCACGGTTGCCACCCACTAGACCAGGTTCAGATCAGTTTACAGTTTGTATTGACAAAAAAATCATATTATCATCATGCAGAAGCCAACAAAAGGCCCCATGCTGCCTTATTCCACTAGTGACAAACTGCTGCCCCTTACTGCTAATGACATCTTTACTTTGATGCTCATTTATTCGCTTTATTAGCAGAGATAAACTTTGATGAGCCAAAACTCCTTTTGTGTCTCCACCATGTTGGTTGCCTTTTCACCCTTCCTCCCTTCTCTATCCAGTGTGTGGAATTAGCAACACACTGAAACCTCACTTTTCTGAGTCTCTTAATAAAGTAAAGCACTTGCTTGTAGTGCATCTAGAGTACCTACTACATCATCAGCAGTGGTAAATCATTTTGTTGTGCTTAATGGTTTGTCCTCCTAAAATTCTCCCCATTTCACTTTCACTTTATTATTTTGTTTGTATCTTCTTGTGTCTTCTAGGGTTGTTTAGTCTGGAGAAGAGGAGGCTAAGGGGAGATCTTCTCACTCTCTCCAACTTCCTGGAAGGAGGTTGGAGCCAGGTGGGGATTGGTCTCTTCTCCCAGGCTACCAATGAGAGGACAAGAGGAAATGACCTCAAGTTGTGCCAAGGGAGGTTCAAGTTGGATATCAGGAACATTTTTTTTCCCTTCAAGAGTGGTTGGGCATTGGCCTAGGCTGCTGAGGGCAGTGGTGGAGTCACCATCCCTGGAGGGGTTCAAAAACTGTATGAATGTGGCACTTGACATCATGGTTTAGTGGCATGGTGGTGATAGGTTGCTGGTTGGACTTGATCTTAGAGGTTTCTTCCAACCTTATTAATTCTATGATTCTGAGCTACAAAACTTAGCAGTAAAGGGCAGAAACTGTAAATCCACTGATAGCAGCAGGGCTTTGCTGCTTTACACATCTCCTCTGTGGTTTTTATCTGGGAGGTTTTATTTATTTATTTATTTTTATCCTGCATTTCCAGCTCAAGAGTTATTGTGCAAGCAAGCTGTAAAGCACAGCAATGGTTTTTGACTCCATCTACGTGTCCTGTATTTGTTATCTAATTGCCAATAGACCCAACCGCCAAGGGTCTCTATTTTTCAACCAAACGACCTGTAAGTAGCAGGAAATCTCATACTTTTACCTCTTTGGCCAAGACAAGAGCATCCACATTTTACATAATGAGAGAAATCAACTGTTCTTTATCAGTGCTTTTTGGGGCAATTGCAAATCTGTAAAGCCTAGCTGCTGCTTAGATTGAACATCTGCATCCCAACCCTTCATCCATCAGGAACATGCAGGTCACTTCTGTAGAGCTGCAGTGAATACCTTGATATGGAAGTAGCTGGAGCTGGAATTCAGCATCAGATGGTCATGCAGGGACCCCTGGCTGCTCAGAAGGACCAGTTTGCTTCCACTCAAGAGGGGAATGCTCATTTGTCTTCAAGTTACATATTTATAGTTTAAATGAGAAATTAGTGATATGAGGGCAATTTGTAACATGTCTGGTCACTCCAGGTTGGTTTCTAGGTGACCAGCAGAACTTGAGTCCTTACCCATGTTATGGGGTGTGCAGAAACACCTCTCAGGCTGCAGACCCAATTTCTTATCCATGACTGTAATTTCTTATTTGGACATATGAGCAGACCTGATTCCTTGTTATGTCATGGTGTCTCCCCCAGAATGTTCAATCCCACCCAGTTAAGGTGTTGCAGGGGTGACCTGCATGGTAGAACCATAGAATCATGATGGTTGGAAAAGACCTTGGAGATCATCAAGTCCAAACATTCACCCAACATTGCCATGCTCATCACTAAACCACGGCCCCAAGCACCTCATCTCCATGGTTTTTGAACTCTTTCAGGGATAGTGACTCCACCACCTCCCTAAATAGCCTGGGCCAATGCCTGATAACCCTCTGAGGGAAGAAATTCTTCCTAATATCCAATATGAACCTCCCCTGGTGCAACTTGAAGCTATTTCCTCTTGGCCTATCACCTGTTACCTCAGAGACTGAGCCCCATCTTGCTTCCACCTCCTTTCATGGAGTTATAGAGAGTGAGGAGGTCTCCCCTGAGCCTCCTCTTCTCCAGATTAGACAACCCTACTTCCCTCAGCTGCTCCTCATAACTCTTGGGTGCTAGACCCTTCACCAACTTCTTTGCTCTTCTTCAGACAGCCTCCAGCACCTCAATGTCCTTCTTGTCATGAGGAACCCAAAACTCCACCCAGGATACAGGGTGTGGCCTCACCAGTGTCCAGTACAGGGGGACAACCACCCTCCTAGTTCTACTGGCCACACTAATCCAAGCCAGAATGGTATATTTTCCACCTGGAGCTGAAAACAGCATCTTCTCAGTCCCACATCCCAAGTCAGACCCCAGCCAGAGCCTTGTCTTGCAGATGGGGAGTCTCAAAGATAAGTGAAGAATGTGCTGGGGCTGCTAATAAAATAATTACAGTTACAGCTGTTAACAACTCTTCTTACTATCACAGTCCATTCAGATGAATGTTGTGTCAGCCAGGTTTCCACTTTCGGAGAAGTCTTGTCTGTCTGCTTTGGGAAGGTGTCCTGCTGTCTCTGGTCTGGTGGGGTGTCCTGCTGTCTCTCTGCACCTAAGGCAATAGTTGGTGTCCTCTGGCTTATCCTCCATTTCTTCAGAGGGACAGTTGAGCTTCACATTCCATCTAGTTTGTCTAATTACCCAAGCGTGGGTTCCTAATAGCAGAGATTAGTCAGATCAGCAGGTGAGCTTCAGATGAAAACTATAATAATTGATATCCCATTGGCCAGTCTAATCAGCACAGGCTGATAGCATCTGCTTTGCTCTGTGCTTTTGTATTGTGAATCAAATCTCCAAATTGAACCAAACTGTTTCTCGGAGTTGTATTATCACCACTTGGCTTTAGCAGCCCTCGTGTGCTCTCTCCAGGTCCCTAGAGATAGAAAGCAATATGCCTTCCTTTCAGTTAAATTTAGGTTGGATTTCAAGTGAAAAAGAGCCCCAAGAAATACAGAAAAACCTAAGCTGTCCTCAAATGTGATGTCTGGCTGTGGTATAACTAAAAGATAAACATTCACCTTTTTCAATTTAGTTTCTTTTTCCCTTTTTTCATATTTTCTTCTTTTAATATATTTTCCTTTTCCCCCATATTTTCCTTTTAAATGTTTTTATATTTTCCTTATTTTTTCCAAAATATTTTCCTTTTGCTTATTTTTTCCCCTTATTACAGCAATAACTCCCACTAATGTCTTACATAGTATGACCAACCCCATCACAGAGGATTTATGTGCTCTCATGTCCCCATCTCAGCTTGAAGCCAAATGCAATGCAGCTTCTTATTTTGATTTTGTGTTCCAAATAATCAGGTCTTTTTTGTTTCTGAGCAGGACCAAAAAGTGCTCCTGAAGCCAAGTGGTGGTGGATTTTGTACAGGTCCATAGCTTCTCTAGGATTTTACTGCTTTGACATGTTTCTGTGAGCTAGCAGAGCAGAGTTTCTGGCCACTGCCTTCATCCCAAAATTTCACATCACTTCCTAGTAACCTGTAATTTAAATCCTGGGGTACCTTGAAGATAAGGACCGTCCTTTTCAACTCCACTTGTACTCAAATGTAGTAAACAGGGAGGAGTTTCTTCTGTGCTGGTCAGAAGGTCTCTTAGATGTAAGCCCTACTGACATCAGTACAGTACAGCCTCCCACCCTTTAAGCTGCTCAGAAGCTACCTTCTGGTCTGCTGGGAGTATGCCAGGAGGTGGCTTTTATGCCAAATTACACTGTATTTACTTCAGCCAGGTGGGAACTGATGAACAATGCACATAAGGAGCATTGGTCATCATCTGCCAATCTGTGGCAGTGTGTGCTTCAGCCTGAGATGATGGGAAGTAGCATTTTTGGATGCTGCTGAGGTTTTGTGTAGGGCTGATAGCAATTCTCTCATGCTTATAGTAATTTGTTTCATATACCTATTTTTTCTCTAATTATGCCATTGTGAACCTTAGGGGTCAAAGCATCTGCCAAAGCTGACAGAATTCCAGAAGCATTTGGCCTCATGCCCATGATGTAATTTTTGAGGTTGTCTTGTGCAGAGACAAGTGATTCTCAATGATTCTTGTGAGTTCTTCCAACTCAAGAGGTGCTATGATTCTCTGACTCTACTTGTTGTAGTACAACCAATTGGTGAAGTCCCTGATATGATTCATGGCCTGAATGCCTTATCTCAGCTTGATTACTTGACTTTTCAGTGCTTTCATACACAAACTTGCTCTCATATGATTTGTCTGCTCACATATGTTATCATATGTTATAAAGCACAGAATTTGGTGGTTCAGCATGCAAACTAGGCACAGTATGGTTTCAAGCTGAAAGCAAAACCTGACCAAGGTGAAAGCTCTGATATGGGTTTTGTTCTTGATGGTTCAGGTAATCTTTAGTTTCTTCTGGAGAAGCTATTTCACCCAGTTTACTTTTTTTTGTCTTATGGATTCACAGTGATTCCCACTGGGATATCTCAAAATGCTTCATGGGTTTGTACTTTTCACAAGCCTGTTATGGATTTGGCAAGTAGTGCTACCAGTTTCAGAGGTGGGAGGGCCTGATGCTGAGACAGTGAGATGATTCCATAGAATAGTTTGGGTTGGAAGGGACCTTCAAGATTGTCTAGTTCCAATCCCCCTGCCGTGGACAGGGACACATTCCACTAGATCAGGTTGTTCAAAGCCTCATTCAGCCTGCCCTTGAACACTTCCATGAATGGACCTCTGGTTGTGGCAAGTCAGAAATGATCTGACATGAGGGCGTTGGTCCCTGGCCTTTTGCCTCACAGCTCCATACCTTGACCATAGACATTGGCTTCCAGTCATTAACAAAGATTTAAGATGAAGCCTGATTCCCATTTCCTTGTGACAACCTCTTGGTAGTAGAAACCTGTTCTGGCCAGGCCAATGTCCATTCTGCATCTTCAGCTCCTAGAGAAGCCAAATCTGTGGGAAATTTGTGAAGAAACAAAATACTTTTTACAATGTTTACCTCAGGTGCTGATTTCTTGCTTAAAAATTGGATTCACTTTCTCCCAGTAAGGTCCCATGATGCTTCCACTCCCCCTGCCTCCCAATTTAGATGTGTATGGATTTTCATTGGGATACTGCCAGATAAGGGTGATTGCTTTTCTGCCTGCTGTAATAAGTGATACTTCTATAATAGAAGAGTTAAATTCATGGCTGTAATCGCAGAATTAAATTCATGGCTTTAATTGTTCTCAGGGTCAACACAGAAGAAGCATTTAGATTGGATATCAGGAACAACTGCTTCCCAGAAAGAGTTGTTAGCCATTGGCCCAGGGTGCCCAGGGCAGTGGTGGAGTCACCATCCCTGGAGGGGTTCAAAACACCTGGAGATGTGGCATTTAGGGGCATGGTTTAGTGGCATGGTGGTGATAGGTTGATGGCTGGACTTGATTTTATAGGTCTTTTCCAACCTTAATGATTCTGTGATTCAACCTAGGGACTTGGGCTACATTTTAGACCCAAGTCCACTTTGTGCATTACTCTTGAGGCCAGCAGGATTTGGGTCGATTCAAAAAGTACCATGTGGGAAGTGCTTTACTTGCTATGTTTTGGATAGGAGAAGAGGAAATGGCCTCAAGTTGTGCCAGGGGAGGTTCAGGTTGGATATTAGGAAGAATTTAATCACTGAGAGGGTTATCAGGCATTGGCAAATGTTGCCCAAGGAGGTTGTGGAATCACCATTTTTGGAAGGGTTCAAAAAAGGGTTCTAGATGTGGTGCCTGGGGCCATGGTTTAGTAGTGAGCATGGGAGTGTTGGGTGGGTGGTTGGGCTCGACGATCGTGGAGGTCTTTTCCAACCATAATTATTCTATGATGCCATGATGCTCTTACTCAATGAAAGCTGATTTCATAACAGGCTTGGATCAAGAATTGCACCTTGATGTTATCTCTAAATCTGAACTCACCCATCCAGCACAGGCAGCTTGCTTTGAAACTCCAAAACCCCCCAAAGTGACTGAGCTAAGGAACTAGGGGAGGAATATTCATTTGTTTTACAACCACAGGTGCCTTTATCTTCACTGTGCAAGTAGATTTGTCTCCCACCCATGAAATATCATATTGATGTCACCTCCAAGAAATAAGAGTGTAACTTATTGCTTTTCCTTCTTTTACCACGGGTCTGTGTGTGTGTATGTGTAAACATGCAAACACCCAGCAACACCCCAGGAGGAAGAGAGCCAATAGACTGAGCTCTCAGCCTTGTTGCTGGTGTGGAACCATGGGCAATTTATCTCCTTCTCACCTCTCCTAAAACACTTTTATCAAAATTGGCGGTCAAACAGCGCTGAACCATGGTGGCCTCAATCTGAAGTGCCGCGGTGCAGGTTTTAATTTGGGAAAGATTAATGCGCTCTCGAGCGTTAATGCCACAGCTTGCTGTTATCTGCCTTGATGGGTGTCAGCTAATTTCTACCCAAGGATTGTAAAGCAAACTCTGCATGTTGATGTTGTGGAAAGCCTAGAAAGCTAGATAATAGAGAGAGGAATGGAACTATTTTTTTGTTTCTTTTTGGTTTGTTTTGGTTTTGTTTTTTTTTTCTCCCTCAAATTTTGTTTAAATTAGAAAATATTTCCCCCCCCCACCCCTCCTTGTCTTTCTAAAGCTGAGTTACTGAGTCAATTCCACTCCAGCTGATTCTGGAAGATATAGGGAATATTTCATTTAAAGGAGCAGTAAAAGTGTCAAAAGATACTTTATCAAGGTCGCTTTTAGATTGGAGATAACAACCCAGCTTATAACAAATATAGACCCCCATAGGAAGCTTTGTAATTTCCAGTACTGGAAAAGCTCCTCGTCTCTGTCTCCATCATCTCATTTTCCCTTGTCTGCCTATGTATAAAGTCTTAATCAACACAAGCCTTTTATTTTTCATGGCATAAAATGACAGCAGCTGGTTTATCTTTCAGCTTCCTACAGTTTAGCAAATACAGTTGGAGATTCAGTCTGATTTTTGCCTAGATTTTAGTAACTGTGAAAATGTCTGTGAGGACGATGATGCACAATAAGTAGGGAATTCTGTTTGGACAGACTAATTTATACAGAAAGAGGGAGGGAAATGCAATTAAGCTCATAAAACTTGCTCCAGCAATGATCCAGGTCAAGAGGCTGGTAGTGAATTGGATGAATAACAGTCACTCACCCAGACACATTAAACAGTCTTGATAATACCACCCAAATCAGCCAATCATTTGGGATGTTATGGAAAGGTCCTGTTGTGATTTAACAGTTGTTTATATGGGGAAAATAGTAATAAAAGCTATATAGTTAAAAAGCCCAAACAAACAACATTTCAAAGGGCTCAGATGCAATTAATTTCATAGTAAACTGTTTGCACGCCAGAGGGATGAAAGAGCAATGCTTTAGAGGGGAGTGAGTTGCATAGGAGTTAATGCTGATTTTATATGTTCAACCAAAACCTTGCCACCCACATTATCATAGGGCTAAAGGGAAAATATAGTTAGCTAGGATCAGCTTAAATTCTTCCCTTTCTCAAGGATGGTTTGTTTTTTAGCTTTAAATAGTCAAATTCAATTTAAACTTGTTTTCTTGTTTTCCTTAGCTGCAGGGTTTGGGGATTTTTTTCAGTTTAGTGGCATGGTGGTAATAGGTTGACAGTTGGACTTGGTGAGGTCTCTTCCAACCTTAATAATTCTGGTGTGATTCTCTGAGCCTGTGAGCTGGGCTGGCAAACCAGGCACCTAAATGTACCCCCACTATTGTTTCCCATTCCACCTTCCCTGTTTCACCTCATGCTATCTGTAGACTCCTTTGCTAGTGGTTCACTTCTTTCCCATGTCTGTAATCTGACTCTATGAAGAAAGCAAGCACTTTATGGTTGTGGTTTCTTGTTAGTAGACATCTCCAGGATTGTTTCCATGCTATTTGGGCTTCTTAGCAGCTTCCTCTTTGCATGGTAAGACAGTGCCATTGACTCCACTTTAAAAGCAGGAGCAGAGAAGGGAGTGGGGTGATGAGCACACCAGCAGCAGGGTCCTAGTCACTTCAAACCCATCTTTTCCAAGACCATGAACTTTCTGCTTTGGTTGCAGTGAGTGATACAAGGGTATGAGGATTGTGTAGCTGCTGGATGGGTAGGTAGGGAGATGGTGGAGATGTGTAATAGCCAGGCAGAAGATAAGAGGTAGAGGGATGATGTTTCCTGCCAGCTTTACCTGGAAAGCAGTGCAGGAATGATGCTCACTTTAACTGGATTTTGAGTTCAGTATTTCCTTACTGTTCCTATGAAGGACTAGAGTATCCTCCTCAGCAAGTTTATTGATGATACCAAACTGGAAGGGGAGGCTGATAGCCCAGATTGCTGTACAACCAGCCAGAAGGATCTCCACAGGCTGGAGAGATGGGCAGAGAGGAGGAACCTTCTGAAATTCAACAAAGGCTATTGCAGGATCTTGTAGCTGGGAAGGAATAACCCCATGGACCAGGCATATAATAATAGGATTGGAACTAGGTAATCTTTAAGGTCCCTTCCAACCCAAACCATTCTATGAAATGCTTCTCTTGATGCCTCAAGGGTAAATACATACAACATTGTAGAGTTTAAGTGGAATTGTATTGGGTTGCTGCTGCTGCTGTCATCTGGACCAGAATAGGGGTCACTTTGAAACCTGTCACTACTGATAATAAACTCAATAAAACCTATTTTGACATCATTTCTGTGTTTGCCAGGAACTATGGCTGCTGTGTACAAGTGAACAATGCCCTTTTCTGGAGAAACAGTCATACAGAAGCTTCAAAATGGAATAGATTCTGGGCTGTTCGGGGCTTGACTCTAGATGGTCTTGTGTGACAGTCTGAGGTTTTTAGGGTTTCCATAGTTCTACCTGTGTGTTGAAACAGTCTGTTCTGTCCCTGTGTTCCCATTGCTTCCAATGTGCATGTCATAAAATTCTGATGGAATTTAAACCACCTGTGTGTGGTTAGGGAGACAGCTGTTAATTGTTCCTGAAATTAATTGCAAGGTGACTCTCTCTAGTTGAGTTTTCATAGGATTTATTCCTAGGGGCTGTAATTGCTAGTTTTGCAAGGGCTATCCTATGAGCAGGCTATTTTTAAGAAGAAAAAAAAACAAACCCAAAATAAAGCCTTCCATGGATCTTCTGTCAGCCTATGTTCTGCTGTTGGGCTTGCAGGTTTAAAAATGGGATTGTAGCAACTTGTCATATCCAGGCAAAATGCTTGTTTTTCCCTCAGGAATTACAGAGTGTAACATAATTGGGCTGGCTGAAATGAATTCAGCATCCCTCTCAGAGAGCAAAATCATTGAGCCTGCTGACTAAACTTAACAGCCTAATAGAAATATGCAGGTGAAGGTACAATTAATTTTAATTACCAGACTATACATTGTTAGTTGCACAGCCATGAGTAAAATTAAAATGGCAATCACAATTAGAAAATTGCAACCTCATTGTGCAACAAATTAGTCACAAATTAAAAGTCCAGGAACTATTATGCATCCACTTTATTGCTTTATGACCATTATTGCCCTGAGATGGATTTTATTTCTTTAACATCTCATCCTCCTCTTTACACCTTATCTTTGTTTAGGATCTCTGGCTCCTTCCCAGGCTGGGGATCTATTGACAGAAATAATATAGGCTACAGGGATGTGACTTCCCTCTTCTCTCTTGGCAGAAACATCTAAGTGGTCCAGTCCTGCTCGTGGGTGGCTTACAGAACAAGGTTTGTCATGGGATTGTTTCAGTGAGGTTTCCACAGCAAAGGAAATAGCATTCAAGGGTAACAGCTGAGGTCTGTGTGGGATCTAACCCTTTTAGAAAAGGTCAGACCAGTTAAAGAGGGGAATCTACATTGGTGTAACTTAAATTCTCTCTACCCCTCCCCTCTGGGCTGGTCACACTGATTGCCTGCATAGAGAATTTTAGCTACAGGAGTGTTGGTGCTCTAAGTCCCATTTTTAGCCGTTCTCCACCTTGAGTTATGGAATGAGATTTAGAAAGCACAGAATGGTTTAGGTTGGAAGGAACCTTCAAGATCATCCAGTTCCAGCCCCCCCTGCAATGGGCAGGGATGCCACCCACTAGACCAGGTTGCTCAGGGGCACAACCAGCTTGGCCTTGAACACAGACAGGGGATGGGACATCCACAACTTTTTTTGGGTAACCAAAAGTCAGTGTCTCACCACCCTGAGGAAAGAATTTCTTCCTAACATCTAATCTAACTCTCCCCTCTCCCAGTTTAAAACCATTCCCCCTAGTCCTATCACTATCTGTCCATGGAAAAAGTCTCTTTCCCTCTTTTTTATAAACTCTCTTTAAGTACTGAAGGTGACAAAATGTCTTCCTGAAGTTTTCTTCTCTCCAGGCTGAACAAGACCTACTCTTTCAGGCTGTCTTCATAGGAGAAGTGTTCCAGCCCTCAGATTATTATCTTCATGCTTGTCCTCTAGACCTGCTCCAGCAGGTTCACTTCACTTGGTGCTGAGGGCCCCAGACCTGGAGGACCCATCATGCAGACGCTGAGCTGAAGTGGTGGCTGCAAACACCTGCAATGCAACACCCAAAACCACTGCAGATGTTCTGCAAGACCACATTTGCCTGCTGTCCCACATCTGGAAACCAGTGTCAACCTATCTGGAAGTAACAAGTCATCCAGCCAGGTCTTGACTATGAGAACTATGTGACCAACAGCAATCACCACTATCTTATTGCTACATTGAGTGCTTTACAGGGAGAACCTCAACCTGAGGTGGCTCTAGGCTGTAGCAGATACCAGGATGGCTCTTGTGCAAAATTGAGGAGTCACAGAAAGGGCTAAAGTAACTCCAGTTCCAAGATCTCCAATTCTGTCTAAGATACAGGTCCCTGAAAAGAGGTTGGAGGGAGGTGGGGGTTGGTCTCTTCTAGCTGTCTAGTGACAGGACAAGAGAAAATGGCCTCAAGTTGCATCAGGGGAGGTTCAGGTTGGATATTAGGAAGAATTTCTTCCCAGAAAGAGTGGTTAGGCATTGGCCCAGGCTGCCCAGGGCAGTGGTGGAGTCACCAACCCTGGAGGGCTTCAAAAAACATGGAGATGTGGCACTTGGCAACATGGTTTAGCGACATGGAGGTGCTGGGCTGATGGTTGGACTTCATGATCTTAGAGGTTTTTTCAAACCTTAATGATTCTATGATTCTAAGATGCATCAGAGGAGCAAGAAAGAGAAATTCTCATACTGGCACTTGCTTTCTGCACTCCACATCTAGCCCAGTCCCTCCAGTCCTCCCAAGGGAAGCCAAGGCAGAAGGCTGCACACATTAGGGCTGGAAGAACAGTACATAGCCAGGTAATTAATCAGAGTTCAAGAGGAGGGGAGCTGGGCAAGGGGTAGAAGACCAAACCACTGAACCCCAACATGATCTCTGTTCTCCACATGGTCTCAGGTCTCTGGGGTCTTTTCTGGAGCCACCAGCTTACTTGAAGCCCAGCAGGGGCTTGAGCAGTGCTGGGAGAGCTGAAACTCCATTTCAAATAGGCAATTGAATGGCTATCAGAGGGTAATGATGTTTAGTCACTACCAATTGGGACTGGATTTTAATTGATGACCCAGAGGTGAAAGCTTTTATATTGCATTACCTGCTATTGCCAGTATTTTTCTTCTGTAATCCTCTTTGCTGTAATGTGAACAACATTGAGAAGAGGAAATTAAAGTGGGGCTGAAGATACGCAGCTGGCTTGGGCTGAGGAAAGATGTGTCTGTTCCCTCCTTATCTTTCTATATTTATCTTTCTATATTTAAGGCCCTTTTACTCCTTAGGAATTCCCAAACTCTATTGTCTGCTGTCAAAACTGAACAAAAATAGACTTTATTGAAACTCCTTTTTTTGTTTGTTTCTTTGGTTTTAATTGCACTTTTGTTGATTGCAAACAGCCATAGAATTTTGCTTCCATCTTTACATTGGTCCCCTGATCCCAAAAAGAAGGATTCCCTCTAATTCCAAGCCAAGCTCATCTTTGATTGCTAAATCAAACACTGAACTCTCCCTCATGGTGTTCTAGGAGAGGCCAGAACCTGTGATTTATTGTCCATTTATGCAGCTTCTAGCATCTGACTGCACACAGCCTTGTAGGGCAGACCTCAGTTTGGAAACTGAGGCAACAGCATGCTGAAGGAGTAATTCATAAGAATTTCTCTGGGAAGTCCTAGAACTTTCTTATTATCAGTAGTTTTCTATCTCAGACCTCTCTGAGTTTTAAAGCTTCTTGGGGGGCTAAGGGATGGCCTTTCTCTGGAAAAGGTGGAGGAATGAAAATGAAATGGCAGATTTAATATCTAGTGGGATATAATCTTCAGGGTCAGTGTCTGGAATCCCTTCTATAGCACTGAGTGTGTAAGATGAGGGAAACAATTATCAGCACCACTGGCTAATATTCATTTAGTATTAGAGGCTTAAGGACGTAGTTTAGTGGTGTGGTGGTAAGTTGCTGGTTGGACTTGATGACCTTGAAGGTCTCTTCCAACCTTAATGATTCTGTGATTCTTTGCTGGGAAACAATGTGTTATTCCTTCAGCATTAGTATCAGTAATGCTAATAGTAATCTCTCTTTTATGACTTTGAATTACAAAAAGTCATCACGTCAGCCTCTCTGCCTGTAAAATGGGATTCATGATATGTCAGAATGATGTGCTGAAGGCCATGCAACCACCTTGCAAGAGAAACAGGAATATTCTTTGATTTCTTGTTTCTTGAGCCACGAGGTGCTGACAAGAATCTTCTTGTCCAACTGCTATCACAGAATCATTCTGGTTGGAAAAGATCTCTGAGATCATCCAGTCCGACCATCCACCTAACCCTCCCGTGCTGACCACTAAACCACGGCCCCAGTTATGCATCTCTTTGTTGTGTGATGCCAAAGGCACACAGTGCTTTTCTCAGTCTTGCCATGCTGATATTTTAGAGGGAGTACTCTAAGAAATGTGGTGAACTTGTCTAGAAGAAAATGTTGATGCAGGAAATTACTTGTTTTATTTTTCCTGCTGCTCTTCGTTGGCAAGAAATTGGCCCTGCCTATGAGTCAGGAGTTTTTTGGTGTTGAAATAGATGGAAGAGCTGCAATACAAATATCTTGTGATTTGGGTCAATAACTTTGCATTAATATTTGCTGTTAGTAATAAGTGGGTAGAGCCTCATGGGAAAGCTGCAAAAATGGAAATGTCTCCTTGTAGACATGTGTTCATGAAAGCAAGGGTCTGCTGTTGACAGAGCAATTGGAGAGGTGTCTTTAAGCTTTACTGCTGGAGTCACAGAATCACAGAATCATTAAGGTTGGAAGAGACCTCTAAGATCAAGTCCAACCATCAACCTATCACCACCATGCCACTAAACCACGTCCCTAGAGTCCTGAAGCTCTTGGAGACTTTTGAAATCCTTAGTGTGGTGGGCAGGAGGGGGAACTTGGCTCCCAAACTTCTTGTGAATCTCAGCAACGTGGCCAATTTCTTATTCAGCCATTTTATTTATGCTGCAAAAGGTGATCTAAGCATGATTGGCTAAATGTAGCTAAGAAGATTCCATGTGCAAGCTGGAGGGTAGCCCTTCACTTAACCCTACCTTCTATAAACTGCTTAATTTCCCTTAGAAATAACTAATTACAGATGTACATAATTATGTTCTGATAGTCTAAGAGAACTCAACAGAAAACATGGGTTGGAGCATGTTGCTTTGAACTAACTCAGCAGAGTTAAAAACTAAGCATTAGATAAAAATATATACCTAGGAAACCTTCATCTGGGATTTTTTTTTTTATATTGTTATAGTGTTCATGCTTCAGTGATTTCCTTTCATCTAGTCATTGGGCTGAAGAAATAACAGAGGAGAGGAAACCTCTTGAGTAGCTGGTGTGTATGGTAAATGGTCATTTCAGGGACGATGCACTAAGGGCCTCAGCCTGAGAGTTTAATTGAATTGGTTGAAATTAAAGAAAACATTCATGCCTCATGAAATTATAACCTTTAGCCCTTATGTGTCAGCTACATCTGACACCAGCCTTGTTGTTTAGAGATGAAATCCCTCCCCTATTTAAATGGAGGCTCCTATGGGACCCAGGTAAGCCTTGCAGAGAGGAGAAGCGAGAGCCTCTGGTGGCTACATCACTGCTCCAACCATGGGTAACATCAGCAGCATTTCTTTTAGGAGAGCTTCCTGTCTCTTTTTTATCATTGCCATTTTAAAACATAATATTTGTTTCTTGTCAAATATGTCCATATTTCTTTTAAAAATCACCTTGAGAAAAAAAAAATGGCTTTGTGTTCCCTCTGGGGGAGATGAAATGCAAAGGGACAGAGCTGCAGATTTCTGTGTGTCCTGTTGAGAAGCTGGGAGCTGAGGTTCAGTGTCTAGCTGAGATGCTGATTTGTTTTACATCAGCTGAACCCTCGCCATGATTATGCATGTGCATGCCTGGGTGTGCTCTGTGCTATATTTATTTTTTCTTGATGGTTTAGATCACAAGAACATAACCATAAGTTGTTTACTTATTTTTGGATGTCTCTGCAATGCTGAGGGCAGGGGTGGTGCACCCTCCTTGGAGATTGGGGCTATTACCCTGGCACCCAATAAAACCAGTTTTTGATACCGTGAACCATACAGATGGGATGTCTTCAATGTTTCAGGATGGAGTTTTCAAAGAGGACCTGCAGGGAGGCAGATCTTCTGTTTCCACTGGCTGTAAGCCAGTGGAAAGCTATGCCAGGGGATGTTCAGGTTGGATATTGGGAAGAATATCTTTCCCAAGAGGGTTATCAGGCATTGGCACAAACTGCCCAGGGAGGTGGTGGAGTCACCACCCCTGGAAGGGTTCAAAAACCATGCAGATGTGAAGCTTGGGGACATGGTGTAGGGGTGAGCATGATGGAGTTAGGTGGATGTTTGGACTTGATGATCTCAGAGGTCCTTTCTAACCATCATGATTCTGTGATTCTACTCCATGACTCTAAGGAGAGGAGTGGGACTCATTTACCAACAGGCAACAGATTTCTCCTGAAAACTGAGGAATGAGTCACCACCCCTGGTGATGGTTAAAAAACATCTAGATGTGGTACTTAGGGACATGGGGGTGATAGGTTGCTGGTTGGACTTGATGATCTTGGAGTTCTTTTCCAACATTAATAATTCTGTGATTCTGTGAACTATAAGCCCCTCCCCAGCTTACTTTCCAGAAGAAAAGCACTAATCAGCCTCCTCTCCTGTGTGAGCCTTTAAAATGATAAAAGAATAGACCAGTCTGCTGGAAGATTTGGAGCTGTGGGGTTTTTAGCTCCTCCAGGGAGTGGGACACGGCTATCTGCAGATGGAATAGATCTGCCTCAGAAGCGTGATGGTGAAAGAGCCCATGGATGATAGCAAAGTGACAGGCGGAAGGAAGAGCCTTTTACTACTTGGAGCATAGATAAGACAGCTTTGTAAAACGTGGGCAGGCACAGAGGAACTGCAGCCTCACCCTGCAGCAGTTTTAATCCTCTTGCTTGAGATTGGTAGAAGATTTGGCAGGTAGGAGGATGGGGTGAGCTGCTTTTTGTTATCTGAAAGGAGGACAATGCTGTTACAAGGAAGGCAGCAGAATAATTCTTGCTTGATAATAGAGTTAAGAAGAGCAAAAGGATAAACTATCTTTTATTGGGGGAATAATGAGCTTGTCTGGGACTAACTTCAGTGAAACTTGTTGCTCTGACTTTGATTTACTTGCCATTGGGTCTCTTGTGAGAGCAAAGGGCATTGCTACCTTAACCCACGGGTGCTGTGCAAGGGCAGTGGAGGCCAGGCCACTTTTGGTCACTTCAAGGCATCTTTCTCTTCTCTTTCTTTCCAAGGTAATGGCTCTTGAGCAGCAATTTATTCTTCAGAAGCTGTTTTTTTGTGTGATTTTTGTTGTTGTTGTTTAGGTGCTCATATTTTTAGCACTTTTGGAGCTGCTGTTCTGTGTCTTGGAGATATGAGCAATTACTGAAAGCCAGTTCATGTGTACAGATACCATCCTTGTGACATGGATCTCTACATCATAAGGTAAAGGAGATCTCAGAGGGAGCTCTGCAAGAGATTTCCATAGCCACTGGTCCCTGCCACCAGAGGGAAACACAACCATAGGCATTAATTTGATGAGCGGATCAAGGGCACTCTCAGTAAGTTTGCAGACTCCACCAAGTTAGGAGTTAAGTGTTGATCTGCTCAAGGCTATGAGGCTCTGCAGAGATCTGGCCGAGGCCAATGGAATGAGGTTCAACAAGGCTAAGTGTCAGGTCCTGCACTTGGGCCACAACAACTCCATGAGTGCTGCAGGCTTGGGGCAGAGTGGCTGGAAAGCTGCCCAGCAGAAAAGGACCTGGAGGTACTGGTTGACAGAAGGGGAAAATGAGGCAGCAGAGCGCCCAGGTGGCCAAGAAGGCCAACAGCATCCTGGCTTGGATCAGCACTAGTGTGGGCAGCAGGGCTAGGGCAGGGATTGGCCTCCTGGACTGGGCAATGGGGAGGCCACACTTCCAATCCTGGGTTCAGTTTTGGGCTGCTCACTTCAGGAAGGACATTGAGGTGTTGGAGTGTGTCCAGAGAAGGGCAAGGAAGGTGGTGAAGGGTCTAGAGCCCGAGTGTTGTGAGGGGCAGCTGAGGGAACTGGGGTTGGTTAGTCTGGAGAAGAGGAGGCTCAGGGGAGACCTTCTCACTCTCTACAGCTACCCGAAAGCAGGTTGGAGCCAGGTGGAGATTGGTCTCTTCTCCCAGGTGACTAGTGATAGGCCAAGAGGAAACAGCCTCAAGATGCACCAAGAGAGGTTCAGGTTGGATATTAGGAAAAATATCTTCCTTGCAAGAGTGGTTAGGCATTGGCCCAGGCTGCCCAGGGCAGTGGTGGAGTCACCGTCCCTGGAGGTGTTCCAAAAACATCTAGATGTGGCACTTAGGGAGATGGTTTAGTGACATGGTTGGGCTTGATGATCTTGGAGGTCTTTTCCAACCTTAATGAGCACAAGTGAAGGAGCCTCTACTGCTTTGAACACATTTTCAGCACACCCCAGCAAGCTTCTCCTCTCCTCTTCCCTCCCCTCCCTTCTCCTTCCTCCCTTCC